>MU227846.1:143946-158658 GCA_018584345.1 Thuja plicata
TACAAATCAACCAACACTCATGAGTGAATGCCATCTCAGCATACACTCACTCACAAATGTTAATTGATTCATATTATCTGATGACCTAATAAATTAAGCAGTGTTTTGTGTGCAAGTGGGTAGGTATGTATAACTAAATGCAGAAGAAGATGCAAATGCATGAAAGAATTCAAAAAATGTTGCTAGAGGAATATGATCAAAGAAAGGTTTTTAATGAATTAGAGAAATACATAATTGAGAGAGTCTGAAAGTTCATTATCTTCATGCAAATAAAGGAGATTGAGAAATGTTGCTACAGTAAGTGCCTCTTCTTGTGTATATGTTGTTTCAAACAACTGTTAAAAGTTCATTTTGGAGATCAAAGTTGAAAACAACATGCATAGAGATTGTGCATATACTCTATAAAGTGAGAAGTTGTTGTTGTGTTTGTTTTAAACAACTGAATTTGCAAAGGAAATGAAACAAGAAATGTGAAAGCTGCAAGCGAAAACAGTGATCAACAATCTCATTATCAACATGGGGTTACATTCATAATGGTGAAACACACACAAAAGACAAACATGATGGACATAATATCATAGAATATCCAGGAGGTTCATTAGTTGAGGTCATGTTTAATGGTTCTAAAAAAAATGCAGTTTCATATCTTGTGTATGTTGTGTTTCAGACAAAGTTTCAAGAGAGTATCTTTATGCAGAGTTTTTCAAACAAATACATCTCATACTGATGTTTTAAAAGGTGTTCATTCATGATAACAGTGCAGTAAATACAATCCTGATAAAAGAAATATACATGCAAATTAGGGTTTCCTATTTTGAGTACAACCCATGGGAGTCACGACCCCGTGCTCGAACCCCATGGGTTTTCTTTCTCAAATACATCTAAAAAGGAGGACAGTGTATTTTCTGCATTGAAGACAATAACATATTCAACATATTGTGTTTCCATTCTAAAAAATGCTCACACTATTATCAGTAAACCTGTGAACTAAATGTGTTTTTAAACATAATTTAATATCTTGTGTATGATTGTTTCAGACAGTGGATTGTGATTGAACAGGGAAGCATCTGTTATGCTTACTACATGTTTTGTTTGAAGACCGAAAGAGGAGTGCTTTTAAAGGAAAAAGAGCATCTGACAGTCCTAAAACCTGTGTTTCACCACAAATAAAGACAAACATCAAGTTAACAGTAAATGCATCTTCAATAGCCATGTGGGTATTTCCGATGACAGCGTGGACAACAGCTGACAGCACAAGTTTCTATTTAACAACAAAGTGGGTTCCTAGTTATCTATATGTGCATATGTTGACAATAAAGAAAAAATCAGAGATACAAAAATGTACACAAGCTGCCAACAGAATAAATAAATGACAGAAGAAAATGAACTTATCTGTATGTGCAAAGTGGCTTGTGTCTTCTCTTTGTGCTTTAAGTCATGGTTTTAATCAACTTGCAGAAAAACCGTGAAGCTTATGACTGAAAGATGTCATAACTTAAAACTGAATGCATCTACCACATCTTTCAGTCATAAGTTACATTTTTGTTGAAGAGAACCCACATGGTGGTTTACTGTCAAAATTTTCAGTCACAGCTTGGACTGTTTCCAACGTGTCTGAAGGAGGAAGCCAAGATGAGTCATGACACTATCAAAGTGTAAAGATAACCCACATTAGTAAAGGTGGAGCTACATAAAAATAAGCCTCATGCTTAAGATCTGCAGAAAGATCGGTGACTTACCAGTCAAAGGATGAGCTATTGCCGAGTGTGAACTCATAGTTTTTAACTCAGGCTGAAACTCAAGAAGTCATAGTCACAAAGCCATGACTTATAACAGTAGAGGCTGCAGTGTTTCTCCCAGCTCCCTATTACACTATGAACTGGGGATGAGTCTAAAATTATGGGAGAGATATCCCCAGTTCAAACTCGGGTTTCATGGTAACTCAACACCTCACCTACAGTTCGAGATCACTCCCAGACTTGCAGTGGTGGTCGACTAAAACATCAACTCCATAACCTGAGTTACAAGCAAGTTCTCAGCGCCATTTGTATTGGCTTAAAGACACTACACCACCTAGTGTTCCAACAGATAGCAAATGGAAGATAACTCACGGTTAAAACCCGAATCTGAGAAAAGAAAGGACTGAAGAAATCCAGCAGAATTGAAGAGAAAGTCATTAAAAGATGCCATGGATTATGGAAAATAAAAACTGCATCTTTTCTTCCTCATAAAGCTCATGAATCTGGAGCTTCTCCACAGAATAAAGGCGGATACATTACAGAAGATCAAGGTTTCCAGATTCAATTTGGCGGTGCCACAAAGAAAAAAACCCTATGATACAAATGAAACCGATGAATATGCATTGTGTTTTACTCAAATTTGAAATCCACTGTCAGATGGAGTAAATACAGTTACAGTTCCCAGTGCATCAACATTCCCTCCATATTGCCATGATAGTACCTTTTAGTGCCACAAAGTTTAAAACTGTCTTTTCAAAAGAAAGTGGTCATGTCGATGGTCGATGGTGATCGAACAAACAAACTGCAATTACACTAACTGCTCGAGTATGGTGTCGACAGAGTTCAAACTTTTGTGTAATCGGGTTATGATAGGCTTGCAATGTTTGCATTAGGAGGATATGTATTTGGGTTTTTTCTTTTGAGAAAGATTTAAAAAGTTGATAAGATATGTAATTAGATATATTTTTATTTATCAACTTTATAGGGGCTAAAACTTAGGGTTTGATTTAGGGTGCTAAATTGGCCCTATAGTTTAGGAGATCTAATCTTGTGGAAGGCTTTTGGGGGGGGAAATATTTTTGAAATAAGCCATGTTGGCTATATAGTGAAGGCTTTTGCTTCAAATTTAAAGGGGGTCAAGATTGTGAAGAGAGAGATTTTAGTGAATTTCTTATTCCTATAGCCTTTTTATGCATTTTGTATCCGTTGGAGTTGCAGCTTTTGAAAAGAAGGAGTTACTATTTTATCTTTTCATCAAAAGTCTGAATTCATTTTTGGTATATCACCCCTATCCAGTTTTTTGTTTTCATAAGTTTCCTTCTTCCCTTTTCCCAATTAAGTTATCAATCAGGTGGTGATATTCCATATTTGATAGGAATCGACCTAGAATCTGGAGACTCTTCCTCATCCATAGTTCACCCATAGCTAGAGGAAGTTTCCATTGTTAGATAGAATTGTCATGAAGCCTTAAATGCCTAAGTTAGGGTGACAATTCTAATCCTGAACAATAATATGGGAGAAGAGACAAGAAGAGGAAGGAAGAAAAATATAGAGAAGACAATTTTGTTGGAACACTTATTCATTTTTTTTTGTTAAGTGTTGCCATCAATGCCAAAGGGAGAGATTGTTGGAAGGTGATCAATTTTGTGTAAATTTGATTCACTTTTTGGTTGTCATTTATGGCAACACATCTGGGTTTCAGATCGATTCCTGTAAAGATAAGTTTTGATGATTCAGAAATTGACTAGGTATAGAAGCAGAGATATGGAAGTGTTTTGGATGTCTAAGATCGAGATCGATGATTTAGGGAAAGCAATCTTAAAGGAAGATAGTATGGGGTATGTATGACCTCCACCTAAGATCAATTTGGTTTTGGTTAAGTCTATGGTGAGTTAGAAAGAATTGAAGACAAATAGACTACAGCAGAACAACGATATAGAGTAGTTGGACAGTAGCGAAGATTTAGGGAGTATGACTTGGACTCCAGACAATCAAAGTTGTGTTTTGATTGTTGATAACCTCTACATTGACTATGCAAGAGCGTTGACAATGCATTTGATATTTACTATATTAAAATTATTTTGTATTGAAGGCCGACTTTGTAATATGTGTAATATTCATATTGGGAGCCGAATTTGTAACGTTGTGAGATATATATGTAAGATATTTTTGATAAAGATAAATGTTGGTTGTTGTGGTGATCAATTGGATGAATTATTGAGCGAATAGCAGAGCAGAGAATGACAGAGATCGTTGAATAACTATAAAGGAACTATCTAAGCACCAGTGTTGCTTGTTTTGTTCATGACTAAGAACACTTTGTAACCTGAATTATCTTGTAAGAGCTATAAGCTCAGTTGGCCCCTAACAGGGTGTTTTGAACCTTTAACAGGGTTGTAATTCCTTTAACAAGGAAATGTGCTATGTAATATTCAGCTCCTAGTAGGGATAGGTCTCCTAACATGGACGTTATACTTTAGTACATGCTTGTGGGTACAATCCCCACCAGGGTTTTCCCTTGGCCAGGGTTTCCTCAAAAACAAAAAATGGTGTTATGAGTACTGTGTCATTTGCTTATGTTCTTTTCTTTACTGCAAGTCCATGGTTAATATTTAAATGGTTAAAGAATTTAATTAAGTGCTATAATACTGATTTACCCCCCCTCTCAGTATTATCCAATCCTAACAGAAAGTACACGTGGAGTCACTATTGATCAAGCAAGATCTTTCACTTGTTGTAGAAGGGAAATTGAAGAAACCAACTTCAATGACAGATGAAGATTGAGAGAAATTAGATAAAAAGGCCAGAGAAACAAATTTTCTTTCATTGTCTAGCAACGTGCTTTTCAATGTCTTAGCTGAGAAGACGTCAAAAGATTTATGGGACAAGCTTTCTTCGATGTACAAAATGTCTTCAACTTCGAATAAAGTTTTTATTATGAAGAAATTATACAGTTTAAAAATGAAGGAAGGAGGGTTTGTGTCCAATCATCTAAATGAGTTCAACACTTTGGTCACACAATTAATTTTAGTGGGTATCAATTTGGATGATGAAATAAAAGAAATTCTATTGTTGTGTTCATTATCGAACAGTTGGGAAGGAGTTGTGATGGTTATGAGTACTTCAGTGGCTACCAAGAGAAAACTAAAATTTGAGGATGTTGCAGCCTCTCTTCTAAACAAAGATATGAGAAGGAAGAATCAAGAAGCCTCTTCCGGTGAAGCTTTGACGATGGTCAGTAGGGGAAGGCTTCAAGAGAGAGAGACACAAACAATAACATAAGACTATCTAAATTTGCGAAAAGATTGAAGTCAAGAGGCAGAAATGGTGACTATTGGTTTTGTGGCAAAGTGGGTCATACAAAAAATAATTGTTGGTCTTATAAAAATGCACAAGAAAAGGTTCGGGACAACAAAGCCAATACAACATATGATAAATATGAAGTGTTCTAGTTTGTCAACAACTGATTCCACTTCAGATTTGTAGGTGTTGGATTCTGGTGCCTCTTTCCATACTACTCCATGTTGAGAAGCCTTCACAAACTACCAAAAAGGACAATTTGGAAGGGTATATCTTGGAGATAATAAGGCATGCGACATAATTGGAAACAGGGATGTCATATTACAACTTAAAAATGGTAATAAGTGGTTGTTAAAAGATGTACGATATGTTCCTAAGATGAAAAGGAATTTAATTTCCATAGGCCAACTTTATACTCAAGGGTACAACAGCACGTTCTCTACCGATGCTTGGAAGGTGACCAAGGGAGTCATGTTGATTGTAAAGGGAAACAAAGTAGGCATTTTGTATGTACTTGATAATCTTGGTGAAGAGGAAGTTGCAATGCCGGTTGTGGACAATGGTACATAACTTTGGCATCAAAGACTTGGACTTATGAATAAAAAAGGTCTTGATGTTATACTTGCAAGAGAACAATTACCAAGTTTGAAATCAATTGATTTATACTTTTGTGAACATTATCTTTTTGGCAAACAGAAGCACGTCAGCTTCTTGAAGATCGGTCGTGAGAAGAAGATCTCACCTTTGGAGCTTGTTCATTCGGATTTCTTCCACCCTACTGAGGTAACCTCTATTGGAGGTACAAACTATTTTCAAGTACATTCCTTGATGATTGCACAAAGAAGGTATGGATTTATATGCTCCATAAGAAATCTGAAGTGTTTAGTAAATTCAAAGTCTTTTTAGTTGAGAATAAGATTGGGCATAAAATTAAATGTTTACAAATGGATCGTGGGGGAGAATTTTGCTCACTAGAATTTGATAATTATTGTGCGGATAATGGTAGTCGTATAATTAAAGTCATTCCCTTTACGAATCAACAGAATGGTGCAACAAAGAGGTTATATAGAACAATTTTGGAGAGAGGTCTAAGTAAAGAGGTTTTCGTAGAGGCTTGCAAGACATATGTGTATTTAATTAATCAAAGTCCCTCATCCAGATTGAATTTTGGTATTCTAGAGGAGGAATGACTGGGAAAAACAATTTCTTACTCACATCTACAGGTCTTTGAATTTGAAGCTTTTGCAAATGTTCCCGAGGAAAAGAGGACAAAGATGGATCCAAAATTGCAGAAAGGTATATTAGTTAGTTATGGTAAGGACTAGTTTCAATTCTGAATTTGGGATTCAGTTGCGAAAAAGATAATTCGTATTCAAGATGTTTTCAATGAGAAATATTTCCCATGTTTGCAAGTTAAGGGGCAATCTACAAAATAATATATCCCACTGCTTGACATTTCAAACATTCATAGTAACAATTTATAATCATTTACACATAATATGGGCCAAGGGAAAATCAATACTATTTCCATGCCCTTTGTAACAAGAATTGGTGGAGATATTGATGAATTCGGTTTGCCTCAAACTTTATCGTCTCCCATGTTCTCTACACACACTGTAGATGTTGATCAAGGCAATCACACTACAAAGCATGCACGAGACACAATCTAAAGAAAACAACAAAAGAGTCAACGAGAGGTTCTTCGTACAACTGTCAAGGAACAACGTTTCCTCAAACTCTCCACGACCTACTAACAATGGGGTTGCTTTTCATAAATTTTAGAGTAGTTATTGTAATTAGGTATTTTGACACAATCTAAAGCAAACAATAAAAGAGTCAACGAGAGGTTTTCCGCACAGCTGTCAAGGAACAACGTTTCCTCAAACTCTCCACGACCTACTGACAATGGGGTTTCTTTTCATGAATTTTATAGTGGTCATTGTAATTTAGTATTGTGACACAATCTAAAACAAACAAAAGAGTCAACGAGAGGTTCTCCGCACAATTGTCAAGGAACAACGTTTCCTCAAACTCTCCACGACCTACTGATAATGGGGTTGCTTTTCATAAATTTTATAGTGTCTATTGTAATTAGGTATTTGTGTGGTGTTCTTATGAATAAAACAAAGTCAGTTCCGGTATTACATCAACATGAAGATAGAAGATAGATTACAAATGATGATAGAATATAAGCTATTTGTATGCAATACTGCCAGAATGCAAGGAGATACTAATAAAAAGATCCATCATCCAAGCATGTATTTCAGGAAAATGTTACTATTTGATTTAAATTTTTTATTATTCTCCTATGTAATGCTCACACAACGACGTTTCTATGATTCATCACTTCAACTATCAACAATTACAAAACATATTTATGAAAAATGACAGGATAATGAACGTCAATTTTTTCACAAGATTCAAAATGTTTATAGAAAATATACAACCATGTTGTGGCTTAGGAACACCTCTCACCATAATAAATTAGTAAACAATATATAAAAATAAATATATTTAATTTTTATTCTAATTATCTAAATTATTAAATATAATTTCAAATTTGCTTTTTTTTCTGTTTTTAAAATATTATTATATAAAAATTACTCTATAAATTAAATTATCTTATGGTTATAGAACAATTAAAAAGTTGCAAGTGCATTTATTTGGGTAACTCTATTGAATCTCTAGAAACTCCACTTATCTCTAGGATGCAAGAATCCAAACTTCAACATCAAAGCAAGGAAGGTTTTAAAGAAAAATGCAAAGAAATGAACTAACCTTTATGATATCTTGTTAATTCAAAATGTTCCTAGGTGATGTGGTTGTACACCTTTGAACTAATAAATTAATAAATAATATATAAAAAAAATATTCAATATTTATTCTATTTATCTAAAGTATTTTTCTATTATCTATATTATTTTAGATATTTTTTTTCAAATTTTACTTTTATTTGTTTTTAAAATATCAGTATATAAAAATTACTTTATAAACTAAATATAATATAAAATAAATAAACATAATATATACCAAGGGAAGCACATATCAGCATATAATCATAATAAAAGAAAATACACACTATTTGTTAAAAAATAAAAATAAAATGTGCAGTAAAGCGGGTGAAGGTGAGTACAAAATCTGTTCTTGCCCTTACAAAAATGAAATGGACGGTTTAAAGTATTTCAATTGTCTTGCCTATTTTTCTGCAATTATGAGAGATAATATTTATTTAAAAAATAGAATAATGATAATACAAGTAGAAGTAATTTAAAAAAAAAACACAAGTAGAAGTAATTATACATTAACAATTTCTTAGATTAAAAAAATATTATTTGAAGACAAAAAATTGCTCTTAATTGCACTGGTTTGAGAAACAACAATAATGCATTGTGCATTTATGTTGACAATTGGGTATTGCTTACATTGTTCACACCTGTGCTTAGCATATGAAGGGCCACCGGATTTTTGTATACACTGTCATATTTACAAGTTCTTTGTGAGGTATAATAGCCTAGAATTACAATGAGCAGTGACATTAGTCAGGTCTCAGCACCAGTGACAAATGATTTAACTCTTCGAAGCTTGTAACATTTACACTAATTTACAATGGTTGCAGGAAGCAAAAAGTGTAGAAAGTATCCACCACTCAAACAAAATGTCAGTTTTCCTTTCCATAGAAGACTGGAATGGAAGGGCGAAAACCAGGTGAGGGCCAATATTCCTTGTTCAGGTCTTTTGGATTCAAAACATCTTTAAAGTCTATTTTTGACTTAACCATAACTTGAATGTCCTCCAACTTCCCCACATTCAGTAGTAACTGATTCAGCAGTTGATTTATGACAGGAAATTCCTGCACCCAGACACAAAATAGCTAAACATCACTGCTTTTATGATACCCTCGTTTCAAAACCCCAAACATTTTGAGATTTTAAATGGAGGGGATAACGTTTCCAGAACCTCAAATCAATGGGGTGTATTTCGAATTACCTCAGTGATTTCATGAAATGTATTATCAAGCAGAGGTTCTGGTAGATTCTCCTTTATTAATTCCAGAGCCCTGATATGCATAAACCCAACTTATGTTCATGAGTACTTAGTTATCACTTATCAGTTACCTAAATGTGTTCTTGTCATCCATTTTGGGGAACCGAAAGAACGAAGCTCTATTAAAGTCCCAAACAGACTAAAGTAGGTCTGTGGAACTTAAAAGAATTGCACCTTCTAACAAATAATCAAAGGTACTCCAGGATTCCAACAACCAGAGACAAAAGAGGTTACCTGTGATTTTTGCAAAGCATAATATAACATCTGATAACATGGAATAGAAGGCGTGGAGAAAATTCTTGTTCCCTGACAATGACCAAAACCTGCGAAGGAAAATTAAATTTCTTAAAAGATTCAAAGATAGATAACTTATTGAAATTTGTACTCCACTGCTTGCTGTATGACTTACAGTTTGCTCGCACGTTTTCAAGAGTTTATCAAGCAACGGAGTGTTTGATTCACAAACATAAGTAATACCACAATTGGTTTGTAAAATCGATTCCATAACGTGCATAGCAATCTGTCAGAAAAATTTTGTATATTCATTTCAGTACGACAGACAAAAACCATGGAAAAGATTGTAATCAGAAAGCAAATGATAAATGGCTTAGATATGAGCGTACCACTTTTGAAAGCTCACTTCCAATATTAATTGCAGATAGACAGACTTCCATAATATTGTTTTTGATAGCCCATCTGATAACTTCCATCTCTCTTGTCTTTATGTTCAGTAGTTTTTGTGGTAGACAAATTATTCATATTATTAATAACATTTCAAAGCATAAATCCTCTGGAATACACGTAGAAGAAATAACTTGTGAGAATTGAACCTGAACAGTGATCCCAATGACAGAAAGAGCGATAGCTCTAACACTCTCAACAAATTCCTCTGTGTTCTCGAACAAGATAAAGGGCACCAGGTAATTTGGAATATGTGCTGGTGTGAACAAAGAAATGCACAATTAGCTTGAGAACCAGAGGCAAATTGTGCATCTATTTTCTGCACCCTTTAGAATTTAAAATCAAATATGATGCAAAATTGCAAATATATAGACATTTGTTGTATGATGCACATGACATGCAAGAGAGTTTTTTTTTTGTTTGTTTCTTCAACTGAGTTCCCCTACTCGCCAAAAATCAGAGACGACCACTATGGAATCATTAAATGTAAGTCCCGTACAATTGTTATGGGGAGGGCAAGCTAGCAGTGAGATTGCTCATAATAAATATGGAAGATAGTAAAAATGACATATAATGTGACTCCAATCTGGTATCCAAGGGCAATACGTATCTATACAGAAATGCAATTTCCAGAATATAGCTTAGATTAATTACGTTAATGCAAGCCAGAGGTTTCCTATGTTGGTCATATTAGTGGAAATCTAATTTTAAGTAACTACAGGATGGAACAATGTAGATTATTGTGCTATTTCTCAAAATAAGGTATCTAAGTACATGCGTTTCAATAATGGGTATCTAAGTAAATGTACTTCATAATAGGTATGTAAGTACATGTATTTCAATGATAGACATCCAAGTATACATGTATCTCTGTATTTATTGCAAAATTACTAAAATACATTGATTTATAAAATGATGGAAGATACAAACAATTCAGTGTTTGTTCAGGACACCATGGCCATACCATTCACAAACTTGCCTCTGATCTCCTTATTAGCAGCAGTACACTGTTGTCATTACACAACAAAAAATCTTTATGTTATTAGAAATAATCAAGCTCTTTATTTTTATTATTTAAATTGATAATAAACTTCATAACCAAATAATTGCAAGATGAAAAGAATATTCCACAATCAGTAAGAAGTTATTGCGGTTTGTTGAAATTTCAAAATCTGAGTACAACATAATGTGTGGGAGAGTTAATGCAAGAAAGGTGATGATCCAACAAAGAACATATGGAAAACCTATCTTTATTCATGGGTTTCAGGGCAACACATTAATTATGATAAAAGAAACATTTACTTCTTTAACACTGGGGATGGTTTGAAAGGAAAAATCCAAAATATTTTGGGCTGTCGAAGTGCCATTCTTCCGGGGGTGCACCTGGGGCTCCCTCTTATGGTGAAGGATGTTACCCCTACCTTCTAGAACTCTATTTTGGAAAGGCTACAAAACAAACTAGCTAGATGGAAATGAAAACTCCTGAGAAATGTGGGAAAGCTAGAAATTTTAGCTGCCTCCCTACAGGGTATTCCGGTGTACTTCCTCTCTTTATTCAAAATTCCTTGTATGGCTCAAAATTTTGAAAGAATTCAGAGGAACTTTCTGTGGGCTGGGACAGAAGAGAAGAAAAGAATGGTGCTGGTTAATTGGGATACTGTCTGCTGCCTTAAAGTAGTTTGGGGATTTGCACATAAGGAGAATTAACCATCTCAACAAGGCCCTCATGGCTAAGAAGGGGTGGAATATTTCATTGAAAAGATATTCACGATAGGTCCAAAGCTATTCATGATAGATGGTTGGTGGATAAGCCCCTTGCGACTCAGCCCATTTGCAAAGATATTCACGATAGGCCTAAAGCTTTCTTTCAATCTTTGGTTTTAGACTACCTATCACTTAATGACTCGTGGAAGAATGCCACTCATTCCTTCCAAAATCAGCCACATTTGATACATAAGGCTTCCATGCTGCAGCAACTTTTTCAACTGACTAGGCTTTCCCTTCTCCCCAGGGATGACAATTTTTTTTGGATCAAAAACCCCGAAGGGAACTTCACGATCAAGTCGGCATACAATTTTCTGTTAAAGGAAGTTAACTTTAGTGGCCTATGGAAAAAAGTTTGTAACTCTCAACTTCTCCCCAAAATCAATTTCTTTTGGTGGATTATGATGCACAATATAATTCTAACCTAAGATAATCTTACCAAGTGTGGGTTCCAGCTCCCCAATAGATGTGCCTTATGCAAATAAGAAGAAGAAACGATCCCCCATATCCTGCTTCATTGCCACTTTGCTCATAAAATATGGGGTCATGTTTTGCAGAGGCTGCAAATTTGTTGGTCCACGAAAAAAATGCTCCCCCCTCTTATTTATGACTATGTTAGCCCATCCCAGCATCCTCTTATTAAAGAACTTTGGAAGCTAATTCTACCCCACCTCTATTGGAGTCCCTGGAAATAAAGAAACAATCAAATTTTTAGGGAAGTTGAAAATCCTCGGAGGAGGTGTTCATGATCTTCACCATGATTTTAAAACATCTCAATTTGCTAGTGAGCTTGCCCATCTTAATCTCCCCCCCCCCCACCTCCTTTGATGATCTTATTGTAAAGAATTGGGACCTTTTTAATTCTTACTCTAGATTTGACAACAAGCTTAATACTAGATGGCTCCTCCCACCACATGAGTGGTATAAGCTCAATTTTGATGGTGCATCCAATGGTAGCCAGGGCTAGGCTATTAGTGGGGGAGTCATAAGATCCCATACCGGTGCTTTAGTGGCTGCTTATACTGGCAGTATTGAGAGGGGCACTAACAATCAGGTGGACGCTATGGCTCTTCTTTGGGGAATTAAATTTGCCCTCTCTATTGACATCAGGCTCCTAATCTTGAAAGGGGATTCAAAACTCATTGCTGATGCTGTCAAAGGCTACAACACTCTAGGTTGGTCCTTGTAAGGGTTAGCTATAGATATCTGAAAATTCCTCTTGGGGTTGGATGTGTTTGAGCTCAAACACACTTATAGGGAAGATAATAATGTCGCAGATGTTATGGCAGCGTTGGGCTTGGGAATTGGACCTCTATGATGCTAGAGGAAGTGGGTTTGCCTTCCCTGAAATGTGCAAAGGCTCCTCTCTAAGGAGTGGAATATAAACAAAAAATACAATGACAACATGTTTGACCAAGCTGTAAAGACCCTTCTGATTCTCAGCCTGCTGAATACTTTAGGGCAGAGCTATGGGTTCAATGTTCAGATGTTTGAATTCTTTTAGCAGGAAATGGAGCAGCCTATGGTTGTGATGACAAAATTTGAAAACACGATGCCACATTAGATATTATGGATGGCGTAGGCCTCTCTGCGAGCATGGCCACATAGTCGGACTGATAGGAAGTTCTTGTTGACTTATAGGTGGGCCCTTTACCCTAGCAGGATGACTTGGAGGACCCATTGGATGACGTGGCTCCCAATTGCCTGGATTGCCTATGTGGCTCCTACTTGGGGGCATTTATCATCGATGATGGGAAATCATCATTATTTTTATTGTTGTATTGACATCTATATAACCCAAAAAAAAATTAAACTTCAATGCTTTATGTTTATTTATTTGTTTGTGATGGCTTGCACAAGGATAACCTTAACAAATCTTTTCTTGAGTACCATGGGTAGGAGATAGCACATTTGGAGTTTAATGTGGATGCCTAGTAATAATTATTATTACTTAGGCATGCAATCCATTTCCTTCAAGAAATAATTTCTGGTTTATTCTGCAATTGCCTTTGGCTGGTTGGATACCACAACAGTGAAAATTGTGTTTTTGGTGCCTTCTGCTACTGTGCCTACTGCTACTGTAGAAATCATGGGTGGGGATTTAGTGAGAATTGTACCAAGAACTCATGTGGAGTTCAAAGAAGATGGCACTGTGTGGCATATCTTCTCGGAGGGTGGGGTTGCACAATTCATTGAATGTGTCAATGGGTTTGATGAAAACCTCTCGATTCAGTTTGCGACATCTTGAGAGGACAAAAGACTGAAAATGGGAGGGATTTGCTTTGATGTCAACGAGATCGTTAGTGTGAAGGCAAATAGAAAAATAGAGTAGGGTTGCAGACAGCGACAGTTTGGCTCTTTTCTTTAGCAAGAATGAAAAACCTGTGAAGCTGCATAGAGGATTTGACCGTGCAGAACTGCCAAGCCCATGGGACCAGGTTTCTCTTATGATAATGAATTTGTTTACCCTTGTGGATCGGTTTAAGGTTTACTACTATTATCACCTACCCTTACTGAATCACTTTCACCATAATGTGTTATTCTATCTCCCATGTTTTCTTTTAAATTCCATGGAAAATTCTATTAAGGATATCATGGAGGTTGCTAAAAACTAGGATAGGAAGCCCATTCCACTTTACCAAGGCCTTATTTTCCGTCTATACAATTTCCACCTTTCCCTATGCCCACCCAAACCAATTGTGGTTGTTGAAGCCCCTCGATCTGAATTCCTGCCAATGAAGGAGGAGTTGCATATGATGTAATGTCCCCTTCTCTGCAGTAATGCGATTTTATGCCTGATTAGCCTATCTCGCCATCCGGATAGTCTAATGGCCGCTTTTCAGAGGATGCCAGTCAGTCACAGGTGCTACTTGGACATTTATTATATATCTGAGTCAGACTATATAGTTGGGATACTTTATTTTATAAAGTATTGTTATAAAGTCACTTTAATGTTATAATTTTAAGTTACTTTATTTTATAAAGTGACTTAAGTGACTAAAGGACGAAAGTGTCTTTTAATCCCACATTGCCTACTCGGATGCTTTGGCTCTCACTTCGAGATGATAAAAGGAAGGCAATCTTCTTTGGAAAAGGTACAATGAGAATTTATGAAATTGAGAATTAATTGGTTGCTTTAATGTGACTGAATGTTCTTAAGGACGTAGCCCCTTGAGATCTTTTT
>MU227846.1:159984-189730 GCA_018584345.1 Thuja plicata
TGTATTACACATTGAGTCTAGAATTCAAACAATCACAGCCACTCGTTTTGTGACATCGAACAAGAATCCTACAAATACACAAACTATTACAGGCAAATAACAATTACAGCTAGGCAGGAACCTTACATATGAAAGGTCAATTTATAATTCAAAATGGTCTTTTGGTGCAAAAATAAATTATTTTTTATTTTTCTGAAACGTGTTTTCCCTCCAAGCTATAAAAGGAGTTTGGGGGTCTCATTTGCTGATATATTGAAAATTACTTATGCTGTTATGTTGTCAGATTGAACCTGTATGTTCTTCTATGACTCTTTGAAGACAAAAACCCTCATTGGCTTCCTACTTTCAGATTTGAAAGACAATCCCTAGCTAGTTGGAATGGTTCGATTCAGGAATCACCTTATGCTTCAACAAAGTTCAAGATTTGGTGTTAAAGAAGATTTTTTGAGTGCTTTTGGAGTGTGGATTTTGGTGATTATTGCTAAGTTGTTTGAGTTTCATGTTTTGGTTGATTGGGAAAAGGACAAAGCTGGCCATATCAACCATTTCTAGCCCTAGACATACATCTCTTAGCAGGTATATGGTTTTGTTATCTGCTATTGTCTATTATTTTAGTATCTATCCATTGTTTGTAGGCTTTAGAAGTTTACTTAGAGCAGATTTATCAATGTGGATGGGCTATGCTATGTACATTGGCTGCCATACAAGAAACTTGGAGGGCTGGCATAAGGCATAGAGGATTAAATGCCTTGTTTATGGTGTCTCATCTTCACATTTGGTAGCACTATGACATTATGCATCTTTCTGGGGCTAAATGCCATGAAAACACGAAGCTAAAGTGAGTTTCTATAATTTTTAAGCTAGTGGCCATTGTTTCAATTCTAAGGATAATGCTGGGTATAAATGAAAGTGAATATCAGACCTGCATTCTGCAATTTTCTCATCAGTTCAAGGGTTTCTAAGGGTGTTGGGCGTGTATGAGAAAGACAGGAAACATTGGG
Organism: Thuja plicata; assembly: GCA_018584345.1. Lineage (NCBI taxonomy): Eukaryota > Viridiplantae > Streptophyta > Pinopsida > Cupressales > Cupressaceae > Thuja > Thuja plicata. The sequence goes on from MU227846.1 coordinate 160,986, forward strand.
ATGTGTTCTATGCTCATTGGAAGGGATTTTGAAGTGGTTAAAACTTTAATGTGCTGTTATGACCTGCAACTCCAGGACAGAAAACCTGTAACATCATTTTTTGTCAATATTAGACCTATAAGTTGCCATTTCACATCATATAGGGAGCGTTGGGAGTGTGTAATATTAATTTTATTCATGGGGAGGTAATTTATGTCATCTTTGTAGGGAGTTTGATGATTCACCATAGCTGTATTGATCTGCAAAAGATAATTTTCAGACCTTGTAACATTGCTTCTTTTCATATCAGACTTAATCCTTCACATACAACAGTCTACATGGTGATTTTCAGATATGCAATGTTCATTATGAGATGTTTATGGCATTGACCCTGTGTTTAAAGTACCATTTCAGATTTGCAGAACTTGGCCTTTCAGCACTTTGTGGTGCTTGAGTGAAGTGTGGCGTGTTTCGAGCTGTTGGGGACTGTTCCTACTTCTTGTTAGTGTGATGGGTTCACTTGGTGAAGAGTTTTGAGAAATCATCTAGCTGTTCAAGCTACTTTAGTGCATTAATTGGGACATTTTCAGACCTGTATCAGTTTCTATTGCATCATTGTTAAGGTACTCTGTTGTTATTACAATTTGAGTTGTCCTCATTGTGGTTGAGACACCTTTGGGGTTTTCTATATACATCATTTTTCACATCGGCTCTTGTAACAGTTTTACTGTCCTAACATTATTTAATGATAACAATAAATCTTATTGACATATTTACGTTGAGCTATATATTTTCACATTTACTAAAAAAAAGAAATCCTGGGTGGTTATTTGAAGCTCAGACATACAGTCAAGTTGACCAAAAAGAGGACTCTTCTTGGCACATGTGCTACTGCTCAACATCATTGAAATTGGTATGCTGGTCTCAGGTGAAACATTCAAATTCAAGAACATTATACCCAATGCCAAAGATCACGTCTTCATCTTGAATGAAGACCTCATATTCAGTTTTGTCACATTCAAGGATAGTGGAGAACAAACATACATTATAGTTCTATGTACTGATGCTCATCTTATTAGCGCAAGCCTTGAATTTATGACACACTTCATGTGAAGATCTAAAATCTTCAGGATGCCCCTCTATTTTGGTTCCTTCTTAGCGATTGGCTACAACAACCTTAGGTTCATGGCTCAATTCATCCTCTATATGCACTGCTGCAGCAACATCATTTTTTGTGAATTTTTCTTCATGTCCAGTAATATCCCCACCATTCCCATACATAGGAACATCATTTGCACCCTCATGCTCTAAAACTAGAACAATAGAAGGTGCAACATCAAAGAAGAAAAAAATATCTTCCGCATCCTTCTCACCACAGGTTGGAGCATATTTTGAGTAATCAACTCCATGAGCTGATCTATTTGGTTCCCCTACTACACATATACTTCCCTCCTTGTTCAAACTGCTGCAAAATTCACCAGGCCGGGAATCTTCATTGGTCTTATCATCATATAGGAAATCCTATTGCCCCATATTATTGAAATCAATCTCAGTCCAACTCATTAGAATGGACTCTTGATGCATCTGTGTGTCACCAAAGGCCTCATATATTCATCCTAATTCGATAGAATTGAACCACACTAACCTTTCTCTTGTGCTAGCCACCCTTTTAAATACCATCCAACCTGTTGTCCTGAAGATGCTGGAGCATTTTGTGCCTCCGAAGATTGGGTGAGGACCCCATTTTGACATGAATTTGATTATGGGGCTGACTAAATGAATAGCACCAGTCATGTTCCAAAGCAAAGTTATCTTGTATTGGAAAAAGAGCCTTAGATGGGCTCACAAAAGTTGAATTTACAGAAATTGGAGGTCAGGTAGAACTTAATTAATTATTCCCTTGCATGTTTTATTGGTAGGGCTGTCTGTTTGCTTGATATGTTTGGATATGAGGTTAATAAGGTCAACTATTTTGTGCTCGCTGCCCCTTCAGAGCTATTAATTCATTCGCAAGGCCTCATAATGGAGTTTTCATTCCCTGTAGCTGGCTAAAAGGGGGGGCAAGGGTGATTGGTGGGCTGATTGCTTTTATGGGGACACATGCCAAGTTGGGATGTGTGGGTGAATTTATAGGGAATAGAGATAGAGGATGCCAAGGAGCTATCTTACCAGCCTAAATCAAACAAGTTTCAAGAAAAAAACGACAATTATTACCCACATCAACTATCTCATATTCATTATCATCTATGGGTTACAAGAGGTGCGTGAAAAGTCAACAACACCATTTCCTATCCCTTCACCAAGGATTGATGAAGCACATAGATGTTTTGTAGAAGGCGTGACCTTAATTAGTGAAACATTTCTTGGTTAGCCTCGCTTAAAGTAGACTTTTCTTTTTCCAAGGATAGAAAACCCAAGTGGAATTAGCCTTAGAGTAGAGATCCAAAAGGGGTTTGTGTTCCCTTTGGAAGAAATTAAGAGAGCACATCCAAGGAGTAGCCCCCAATGGCTTATCTTAAAACAAGCTGATGGTAGACCACCAAACACATTGTTGGTTGATGGATTTCAAAATCCATCCCCATTTCATAGTGGCCAAGGATTAACAATTTCCCAAAAATTCCAAATACATTTTGTGAAAATTTTTCTATTGGTTATAATAGGTATGTGAGAAATTATAAGGGAATGGAAACCAAAGCCATTCTAAGATGGATGTCCATCACAAGCTTTGACAATCCAATTAGCACATAAAGCAATATCTTGTCTATTGACACCACTAAGGCCTAGCCAGCCACATTCTCTTGGTAGGAAATAGAGGTCCCAAGAAACACAATGAAAACCTTTACTGTGGTTTAAGTTGGACCCTAGAAAGTCTAGCGAAAGCCTATCAAGCTTGTGATACGATAATTTAGCAGAGACACAAGAAGAAGAATAATACGCATTTATAGCTGCAAGAAATTTAGAGGAAATGTAGAATTTACTTAGGAATGAAACCAATTTAGTAATTCAATATGTGAGCTTTTTCTTGATTTTGTCAACCACGTACCATGCAGCTTGGATTTACAAACTCGAAATGAAAATCGAATGTAAAAAAATTGAAAGATAGTATTGCATCTTATTCTATTGAGTATTGACGCTTGGAGCTAAACAAAAAAGTGTTAAGACACTTGAAATCTTATTTAATTTTGTCTTCATCTTCAGGGAACAGAAGGAAGGAGTCATCTACTAAGTGTTCATTGACCAATTATTGCGAAGAAGTTCCAAGAGGGGAGATCTGTTTGACTTGTCATTATGAGATAGAGTTGGCAAGAAGATAACCAAACCCTTCAACAACTAACACATGGATCAAGGATGTAAGAGGGAAAACCTACTGCATTGATAAAAATTGGCTGAAATCTCAAATTGAAGACCATCAAGAGGTAGGCAAGCAAAAGCATCTCCGAAAAGCATTTGGAATTTCTAGATGAAAGTGGGACCAAAGCCAACAGCTCTAAGCATGGATAATATGGAACACTATTCAATTCTATCATAGGACTTCTTGAATTCAAGTTTAATGAAGAGAACCTCTTGATTTGATTTATGTTCCCATTCCATAGCTTCCTAGACTACAATGATATTCTCAAGAATATATTTGTTTTGAATAAATCATTTTCTTCAAGTTGAACCACAAGTAGTAGGGGATGTCTAATTGTAATGGCTTCACTTAGAGTACCAGTTTATTTTCCTTTTTTATTTTATTTTGGCAATTGTTAAATAGATATCGAATCAACCATCCAACACACTGAGCTAATAACAGAAATAGCGATGAAACAAGACAACTATATTGGAATCAATGAATTACAACAACATTAAAGACAATCAACTCAACTCATTCTTCGAGACCGAAATACATTGTCATTAACTCATTACTGCAAATTCTCAATCAATGTTTACAATGGAATTGTATATTATACTCAACCAATAAATACAATGCAGTTGCATACCAATTTCACTGTCCCAGACATAGATCAAATGTGTTACGGAACCTACCAAGCATGTATGACACACATTATCAGTTATAGACTTGTAAGACACCTCCCTTTATCATCCTTAGACCTGTATAACTCAGTCCCCAAGTATTTCAGACTGCAACAGCATATTACAGAGGTAATGCTAACTGATTCGACCCTCTCTTAGGCATGTATGACCTGCCCTAGGTCTGTAGGTCTCACTCCAGCAAGTACGACACTTCTCATAGGGGTTTTAAGCTTGTACAATAGCCTTTGCCTCACTGTGATTGATGAAATGAGAAACTAGCAGATCAGTACCAATACTCCGACTACAATCTCAATCTCAAACTTCCCAATTCAAACCTTCTTGGCTAACTGCAGCAATGTCAAAATGAAAGTAACAACTATCTCAACAATCTGATTTTACCTTGATGCTCAATTGAATCCCCATACTATGTCTTCCAACAACGTAGATATTGTTAGCAAAGAGAGATTTCGTCCTCCAAGCCATTGAAGATGAACTCTCCAAACAATTTCATAAATTTCTTATTCCATCCAGCATACTCAAAATGAGCTTTCAAGAGCCTTTTACCACATCCCCAGGAGAGCCCACACACTCCGCCAGCCAATGTGAGATAAATAGAGATACGTTCGTTTTAAAATATATAAATCTCCAAGTATCTCTAGTAAAGGGGAACTTTTAATATTTAAATAACTTTCTCTTTAACTTAAGTCCCCATATCAATAAAGTTAAATATTTTAATTTAACATTATAACTTTATTGATAAATAAATTAATAATCACGAACGATTATTAAAATTTTTAGTTGATATTTAACAAATTACCATCGACAGGATATTATTCATGATTCATTGATGATACTCACTTGGCCCAACTGACTTACTATAAATAGTAAGTATGCCAAAACTACATCTAGACACCTCAGATTGACCTGCAACAAAAACTATCTAGGCCAAATGGCCTCAAGGTCCCTTAAATATCTTGGTTAGCCTATGGGACCATGGAGAAATAGGCTAATGATGAGCTCATACAACATGTGCTAGAAAGGGGACATTACAGTCTACCCTTCCCAATATTGCTTGTCCTCAAGCAATTTCAGTTTTGGATGCTGCAAAATCTGTCCATTCTCCCATGTAGCGTCTTCCACTGGTAGATTCCTCAATTTGACTAGGTACTCCTTTATTTTCCTCTTCCAAAGTGTCCTCTCCCTGGTATCTATGATAGCCTTTGGAATCAATATCAATTTCCCCTCTTCATCCAAGGGTGGTAACTTTGTTAATGGCATCACATTGTGACCTAGAGCCTTCTTGAGTCTGGAGACATGAAATACATTATGAACCTTACTACTGGCTGGTAAGTCTAGCTCATAGGCCACCTCCTGTAAGGAACCTGCCTGGCTCTATCTTTGAATTTACTTGCAAAAGTTTTATTTGTTTTGGAACTATAAAATGATATGAATTTTTAGCATAGTTTGCCAGGTAAAACAATGATTTCACCAATATCCTTTAACAAATCAATTACATTGAAATACAAATAACCATGCATTCTATTTGATTTAAATTCAAAACCCCGGTTGTTGATAACAAATTATGCATAACCAAAACTTAGCAAATAAATTACAAGAATAACCTGTGACTACTTCCAACAGCTACCACACTAGCTGCAAGTAATGAAAGAAGGCGGCTACCATTTGTTTCTAGCGGTTTAAATGTTGTCCGCAACTGCTAGAAGGAAGACGGCTGCAATAGAAAACCCCACGTCGAAATAAGTGCAAGCCGTAACTAGAAAGACAAAGGGATTTGCAAACCAACCCCAAATCGTTCCAATAATAGCATCCAAAGATGCACCATTAAATGGCATCCTAAAACACTAGCTATCAACTCCCCCATTAATGGCATCCAAAGATACTTTCAGAATTACCAAAGCTGGCCGCAACTTCTGCACAATTCATTGGCAATGAAATCCAACTCAAAGTGTAAGACAGATAAAGAATTTACAATTCTTCCTGCTGAAATTCAAAACCCTCAACTCCAAACTCAAATCAATTTAAAAACCAGTTTCAAAAGAATAAGAAGCATAATCAATAATGAATTCGATTTCTTCTCCATGTCTTTTATAATCTCTCCCGAAAAAATCGAACTCTAGCTTCTTAATCACACATTTCACTTACATAAAGACTATGCTTTATGTGCACATTTGAAATATAATAAACTATTATATTTCTTTCCACTTTAATGATGAAAGACAGACCCTTTCATTAAAATAACAATATTCTAACACATAGGGTCCCTGTTTTATGAGCTTAGGATTTAAAACTTCTCAACCTAGTTCCAACGAGTTATAACACTAAGATGCCCAAAATACAATCCCAATAAAAATAGCAACCTTAGCCGATTTAATTAAATAATAATCATAATTCACCCTTCTCGCGAAAACAATTGCAGAAGCATCAGAATCAAAATCTGACAGCACAAGAGTGATCCTGATGATAAAAAATGACGAATGAACCTGACGGGGTGACTTACTAAAAATAGATGCTCCCTCCAACAATCTTGGAGTCCAAACCGGAAGCCAGAAATAAAATCTGAGAGCATCATATAACTCTTCTAAATCATTTGAGCTCCGTGTAACCAACTGTTGACTTACTATAAATAGTAAGTCCCTCAAAATGGGGCCACAACCCACAACAGGGTCCTCTAATCACTAGTATTAGCCTACAAGGACCCAATGATAGGCTAAATCCACTAACTCCAATGCTCGCTCAAAATGGAGACATTACACCTCCCCAATGTGTTGTGAATTCTGAATGGATCACAAAACCATGGTTTGAGTTTCTCAGCACCACTTTTCTTTAGTGAAGATTGTCTATAAGGATGGAGACTCAAATAGACATATCTCCTACCTCAAAGCTATGGTCAACTCTGTGCTAATCAACATATAATTCTCTTGGTTTTGCACCTACTAGATATTCTCCTTCAATGTCCTGACTTTCTTGCAATAAATCCTTTTCCTTGGGCACCTTACTATCCTTGAAGAGTAAATCCATGAAGTTGGGTGTGATGTCCCCGTTTTAGCAAGTGTCTGGGACTCGCCATTGTTAGCCCATCACTGCGACCCTCGTGGGCTAATGGATTTTTTGAGGGTCTCTAGTTGTGAACTTATTACTTATAGTAAGTCTATTTTTGGCAAGTTTCTAATTGTGGCAGGATGTTCCGGCAGTGACTTGGCAGAGCAGACCATGTGGTCTTGGTTTAGAAATTCAATTCATGGATTGATTATAATTGATTTAGTTTATCTTAATTAATTATTAATTGGAAGCTTATTATAAAGTAAAGTCAATTTTTAATGATGCCTTTTATATCATATGCTTGGGCATTTAATGGAGGGAATTCAATTGTTTAATATATTTAAAACTTTTAAAGCTTTATGCTTTAAGTTATGTAAAGTGTCTTCAAGAAGATAGAGCTCGACATCTTCTTGGAGAAGATTGGATTCTTTAAAAGGTTTCGAAACCTCCTTTTGGCATTACCTTTTGATCATTTGAAAAACTTACGAAACTTGCGAATTTGCTGAGTTTGGAGACAAGGGTTTGGTACGAAGTTTATCTTGCAAGGAATTGAGAATTTCTTGTTTGACATATGCACTTTGAATCAACGGTTGTTTTCTAGTGAATTGTGTGTTCTTGCGGCTAATTACAGGAAGCCGAGTGAGCATTCTAAGGCATTGGTTTGAATGTTTGATAATTGCATCAGCTAGTGGGAAATTGGAAGTCTCTTAGAAAGGGTTACGTCTCACCATCATTCAGCATGGAGTCCTTTCAAGCAGACACCATATCTTCTTATCGGCCGTGGCCAGCAAACAGGAGGCGTGGATGAGATAGCAGGTTACAATTTCAATTAATTTGCTTGCATTGGATGGTTATTGTGTCATCACAACATTTGATGGTTTCAATTTCGAAATTCAATAAGGACTCAGAGTTTAGTGTGATACTTGTTTGGCATTGATAGTAATTAATTTTGATTTTAGCAAATTGCATTTTCTTTCATATTTTGAAAAACACAAAAAAACCTATATATGTTGAAAATACAAAAAATATAAATTCCAGAGACGAGAAATCATTTGCAATTGAATTTCAATGATTGAGCTAGTCAGGCTCTTTACATTAGGGGCTTCACATCCATACAGTGCCATGAACAGAGTCATTCTGATAGTCATGTGGAAGGTGGTATTGTAACAATACTCACCCAAATGCAACCATGTGATCCAAGCCTTCTTCTGTCTCAACAACTATAGATAACTTTCAATGCATTTGTTCACTATCTTTGTCTAGCCATCGGTTTGCGGGTGATAGCTAGTGTTGGGAGTGATCTTAGTACCACTCAACTTGAGAGTTCCTGCCAAAATAAACTCACGAACTTTATGTCCTTGTCACGCACAATGTTTTTGAGCAACCCATATAACCTGAACACCTCCTTGAAGAACAAGTCAGCCACTTGTGATGTTGTATAGGTGGCTGCAATAGAAAAGAAATGAATAAATTTTGTTAACCTATCTACCACCACGTAGATGCAGTCCTTACCTGAACCTTGGGTAATCCTGTAATAAAATCCATCGATAAACTTTGCCACTTTTGATCTAGAATCGGTAAGGGTTGTAGAAGACCAATTGGAAAGGTATACTCATTCCTATTGTGCTAGCAGACTAGACACTCCCTAACATATTTTAGGACCTCATTCTTAAGTCCTTTCCATGTGAACCTCTCCGAATCTGCCTATATGTCTTGAAGAAACCTGGGTGACCAGCAAATGGTGCATCATGGAATGTCCTTAGAATCAATTCCTTAAGGTGTGAGGAAGGCACTAAATAAATTCTATTCTTATAGAAAATCAGATCATCAATTACTGAATACCTGTCATCATTAGTAGTACCTTCTATCAACCTTGTTGCCCACAGATCCTTAGCATACTCTACTGCAATTTCTTCTTTCCAATCAGTTGATCTCAACTAAGGAACATATATGAGGTCTCCGTGAGAGTGCATCTACCACCACATTTTCTTACCTTTGACATATTCAATGTCAAAGTCATAGGATTGTAACTTGGTGATCCACTTTTGTTGCCTGTCATCAAGATCTCTCTAGTTCATGAAGTATTTTATGCTATTATGATCCGTTTTAGCTACAAATCTGCCTTCCACTAGATATGTTCTAAATTTAGCCAACTCATGAATGATGACTAACATTTCACTATCATAGATGGAGTAACTTTTCTCTACCCCCCTCGATTTCTTGCTCTCAAGCTATGGGATGCTTATCCTGCATCAATACAACATCAATACCTTCCCCAAAGCATCACATTGCAACTCAAATGGTTTGGTGAAGTTCAAAAGAGTTGTTAACTGGGCAGAAAGACATCACTTGTTTAAAATGCTCGAAACACCTATGGGTTGATTCTAACCACTCAAAAGCTTCCTTTTTCGTAAGATCTAAGCGGGGTTTCTGATTGTGAAAATCCTTTCACGAGCCTCCTATAGAAACCTCACAACTTGAGGAACCCCTTCAACTAAGTGAGGTGACTAGGAGTTGACCATTCAATAATGGCTTTAATCTTCTCTGCGTCCACCCACACCCCATCTGCACTAATAATGTGGCCAAGTTATAGAACCTCTATCATGCCGAATTCACACTTCAATTCCTTGGAAAATAAAAATTCACTCTGCAAGATACACAAAACCTCCTCCAAGTGTTGCAAGTGCTCCTCTCAGGTCCTACTAAATATCAGAATGTTATCAAAAAAGATTGGCACAAACTTCCTCAACTACCTCCTGAACACTTGATTCATGCAAGCTTTGAAATGTGGCAGGAGCGTTGGTAAGCCCAAATGGCATTACCAAGAACTCGAAGCGGTTGTAATGGCATCTGAATGTTGTCTTCTCAATATCCTCAACTCTCATTCTGATCTAGTGGTATCCTGATCTCAAGTCTATCTTTGAGAAATAACAGGCTCCATGCAACTCATCTATAAGCTCATCTATTCGGGGTATAGGGTACCTATTCTTAATAGTCTTTTTGTTCAAATCTCTATAGTCAATGCACATCCGCATGGTTCCATCTTTCTTCTTCACTAATACAATTGTCGATGCAGAGGGATTCTTACTGGTCTAATGTGACCCATTTCCAACAACTCCTTAATTTCTTTCTCTATCTCATCCTTGTGTTACTTCAGATGTCTGTATGGAGTAGTAATCATTGGTTTCACTCCCTCCAATTCTATCACATGCTCAATACTTTTCTCTAGGAGAACTCCATGATGAATACTGTCAAATACCTTGGTGTGTTGGGATATCACCTCCTGTATATCTAGATGATAACTCTTAATTTGTTTCTCTAAAATAGTAGGCATAATGAGACACTCTGATGCCCACACTCCACCTCATCATGCATGAACAACCACTCCATCCTCCTAAGTAAAACCACTATGATTCCACCACCCGACAATCCCCTAAGCACCACTTTCCATCCTTGATGCTCGAACGTCGTCTCTAATTTTTCCAGGTTAAAAAGTTAACTCTATTAGGGATTTCATCCATGTCATACCAAGAATGACATCATAATCACCCATGTCAATCACATAGAAATCACCTACCAACTCATAGTCGCCCATCTGCATGTGTAAATTAATGATTTTATGAGTACTAAGTAGCTTATGCCCATTGGCTACTATCACCCTGAACCCTTCATGTTCTTTTGTCTGTAACCCTCTCTTCTCAACAAAACTTTCATCAATAAAGTTATGAGTAGCTCTTGTGTCTATCAAAGGGACTACTCATTGACCCTGTATCACACCCCTCATTTTGAAAGTTATTGCCTTGTTAGTGACTGTGAGTCGTGCTATGGTCCTCTCAACCATAGACTCCTCTTCTAATGTATTTTCTTCATCGTTGCTACCTGAATCAAATTGTTGTTCTGATTTCTTTGATGTCGATTCTTCAGTTGAAAAGTATTCAATGTGCTTAACCTTTTCTTTGACAATACACTTATGAAAAGGGTCCCATGGTTCTCTACAGTGGAAACATAATTTCCTCCACCTGAGGTCATTCAACTGTTCATTGTCCAACCTATGAGGATCGCCCTAGGGCTGCTGTGATTCTCTGTGAAATGACTTTTTATCCTTATCTTTCTTTGAAGGAAAACTCTTGGATTGAAATCTACTCTTTGAAGATGAAGGTTCCATATCCCTTTCTTTGTTGATAAATTCCTAAATGTAGTAAGATTGAAGCCCTTAACCCATCCTTTCAATGGATCTGCTAATACATCTATGAACAATACTGTGAGCCTTCTCTGCGAGATATCAGTCACTAGAACCGAGAGCCTCTGAAAATCTGCCATATATGTTTCAACTGATCCCCACTGTCTAACCTTAGCCAACTCCTTGAAATGCAATTTTAGATCCTTCTTATTTGTTGTCCTCAATTTTGTATTTGCAAAATTGGGGCAACTCTACAGAAAATTTTGTAGGATGAACTCTCTAAGTCATTTTCTTAGTTGTTTTGTTTGATTTTGGTTTTTTTGCCCTAGGATTGTAGCATTTTCAATTCTGCTCGTTTCGAGCTATCTTAGGCCTCAAATGGAGTTATCTAGCCAAAGTTATTAAGGAAATAAGCGTTCTACAGGTGGGGTTTTGGGCCTGACCACATATCCTTGTTCTTTAATTAAAATCTCTTATTAGTGGGCTTTTTATTGATAATTGCATGGAATAAAAAAGTGTCATTTACATGTAAGATGGACTCAGAACTCCATTTTAAAATTTCACGTGATTTCAATGAGATTTAGATATAGTTTTTAATGAATTTCTAATGTAATGGTCGACTTTTTAAGACCCATTACATATCTTTACATTAAAATTATAAATTACATGTAAATTTAAAACATGAGAACTTATGTGTAATAGAGTGGAGTTTTTTTTTAGTATTACATAAACTTCATGCATGCAAGTCATTTTTAAAACTCCATCAAAATTTTTTAAGCCAAAAATCATAAAGGAGGGATTTTAAAATGCAAATACATGTATTAAAAAAAAAGTTGTGAACACATGTAAAACAGCCCGTCATCACTTTGGGTGGCCTTTTTAAACATGATTGCATGTATTAAAATGCTTTGGTATGCATGCGTATGAAGTCTAAAAGCACGACACGACTTCTCATATATGTAAAAGTCATATTAAAACCCGTTATAAAGTATTAGACTTGTGTTTTGCAGTCCTAGACTCAAAGGTGGTGATTTTTAGTGGGATTACATATGTAATGAAGCCATTAAAACATATGTATTCTCATCTTAAAATCCCGTTATGACTTAAAAGCTGTAAGTGGCAATTTTGATGGCATTTACATGTCTTTTTAATCATCAAAGACGTGCGAAGGCTTATTAAAACCCCATTGTGAGTGACGTCTTGCCTTGAAGACTCTAGGGCAGCGATTTTTAACATGATTACATGTGTTTTATAGTTATAAAAACATATGTAAACTACATTCAAAAGCCTGTATGAGAGTTTTATATGTAGCGTTTTTCCTTCTCAAAGCTGGATGGCGATTTTGGCCTCATTTGCATACATTTTTACACATGTATTTTGTTCCAAACAGCCCGTCTAGGGCATTGTTTAGGTAAAAATGGCTTTGGAGGAATTTTTGCAAGAGTTCCATACCTGCGTTTTGGATTGAGAAGCCCGTCTAGGGAAAAAAATGGCATTTTCAAGCTTGTGCTCATCATCCAAAACCACGTTTTTAAATCTCTAAGAGCGCTGTTTTTTCTTTCTATTGCATCTTCCATCAAACTCAAGCATTTACAAGTTTCAATCTTTCAATCTTGTTGCTAGAATCATGCATTTTTTTTCTCCACCATGAACATTTGTCAAGTATTCAATCTTGACTTGAATATGCATTCATTTCTCAACAAGATTGAGTCAAAATTTGTCTATATAACATCTTTTTGGGGATCTTTCTCTAAATCTGAAAATCATTTGGATTTGTTTTCAGATTTTCCCCAAAAAAATTGGAAGAACTTTTCTCTTGTTTTTTCAAAAGAGGTAAGTTCTCTTGTGCGGTTTTAAGGCCTTTTTCTTGTGTATATTTTTGTTCATGTATATAAATGCAAGTCTTTCATTTCTTTTCTAATTTGCATGCTTTTTAATTTTGTTGTTGAATCCTTCTATTTCTGTCTAAAATTCTCCAAGTTGCATTTGCAAGGGCTCCATCTCACTTGCATATGTAGTCGGGATTAAAAACCCCATTCTAAATAATGGATTACTCCAAAAATGCAAGTTTTTCCCTTCGTGCAGTGCAAGCCAAAACACCCACTTTTCCAAGTGTTTTGCATGCACTTCTCCTCTCTATGTCAGTGCAAGTTAAAAGCACACTTTCGAGCACATTACATATTATTTCCACGCTTCTACCAAGGCTCCAAAGGGACTTAAAATTCCCGTTTGTAGGTTCTAGGTGCTTACTGGTTGACTTGTAGTGGGATATAAAATCCCCACTTATGAGTGAAATACTTTGCCTCATATATACTCATTCATTCTTCATTTTCCTTGTTCCAAACTTGTTGTCCGCATACGTGCAATGCTCCCATAAAAACCTGTTTTTGAGTTTTTCCCCATTTAAAGAGCTGATTTTGCCCAAAATCCATTGTCTTTCTCTGTTCAAAGGCCTTCCACTCATATCCTATATGCATACTCTTCCAGATCTATAGAATTCTAGCTTGAAAGACTATGTTATGGTTTTTTCTAGTAACTAAAGAATGACAACATAATGGAGCCATTAAAAGGAAGAGATGAGCGACGAAATAATGAGAGCATAGAAAGCTTTCAAAGACTAATTTCAAGTAGGAGATTGGTTGCTGTCACCATTATTATGTTGAACAAAGAGGATACATATTCATATTCTAATTCAAGATGCTTTCACCAAACCTGAACACATCAGTCATCGGGCATCTTGTAGCAGCATGAAGACAACAAAGGATGATGTAGTAGAAGCATGTCTTGTCAGACACTGAGTCATTTTCACATGCTTTATAATTAGGTGTATTTTTGTTGACAGATAACATGTAATTGGGTAACAAGTTGTAATTGCATGTGATAGTATCACGTGCAAAGCTGTAACATGTAATCAGACTACAAGTGCATTAGGCTTTGTAATCTTGGAAAAAGTCAAAGGTAGTTAAGGGTTTCCCCTTCTTTGTCCACCTTTTTCTCAGCCCCTCACCTATAAATAAAGAAGGGTGCTCTTTGTATTTTTTATCTTTTGGCAAGGCAAAATTGTTTTGCCAATTTATATACGCACTCTAAGACTTTGAGCTTAGATGTAAATTTGAATTGCTTTCAATAAAAGAGGCGGGTTGTTTTGAGACTTTGTGCTAATCGAACCTGTTATGTGGCGACATTTTTTTGAATTGATCATGAGTTTTAATGCTTTGTTCAATAGGGATTTGAATTCAATTGTGAAGACTTTAAGCTACTTATTGTATTCAAAGTCAATTTGAACTTTTGAAGACTTTGTGTTGTAGGAGGACAAATTTCTATAGTGATGCAGGAGCATCCTAGGATTCTTGGCGATCCTGTATCAAACAAAAAAATATGTTTGTTTTGGAGTTTGGTAGCTTAGAGGAGTCCTCAGTTGAGTACTCGGTTGCTCGGTTTCCTGTTGATCGGTGATTGGTCGACTCGGTGACTAAGCTCGGTGGTGTTCTGCTCGGTGTTGTTGCTCGGTACTCGGTCACTTTTGGTGACTCGGTTACTGTTGGTGACTCGGCGATTTGTGCTTTCTGCTCAGTTGTTTCACCGAGTGGGGTTTGGTTGGCTTGGTGGCTTCACCGACTGGTTTCTTATGGCTCAATTTTGTTGCTCACCGAGTGGTCTGTCTTTCGGTGTTCTTGCTCACTAACTGGGTTCTTTGGTTGGATCTATTGGCCGACTTGTTGGCCCACCTTGTGTATTTAATTTGGTTTGCGGCATTTAATTTGGATCTCTCATTGGGGATTGTGTGGACCTAAATCTGGGTCGTTGGCTTTTCCAATGTTAGATTTTGTGGATCTTATAGGCCGACCTGTTGGTTGCCTCTTGTATTTAAGTTGTATTTTGTTCTTAGCTTTGGGCATCAGATTTGGGGATCTAAATGTGGGATTGGAGAAAGTTGGGGTTAAGAGTTGTATGTTTTGGCAGAAGGTAAATGGCCTGATGCTTGCAGAAGATCTGTGATAGATCTTAGAGTTATTCTTTGTAATTGGCCATAACCGGGAAGGCCTTACAGCCCAACATGTTGAATATAATTGATTCTCTATGATAATATAAAGCTGAATGTTGATTATATTTCTGTGTGATTGGTTGTTTACGCTGTTATGGTTGTTGGCTGCAAGTTGGGACAATCCTTCATTGGATCCTCCGAGCTTGACTGCATCAGATGGTATCAGAGCTGAGTTTCAATCGTTGGAGAAGGAGCTAGGTTTCCAATTACTGGAGTTTGGTGGAGCGAAGATGCCTCCGAAGAAAACCCACAAGATCACAGAAGAAGAACCTAAGGTGGAGTTCAATCTTGAAGATTTCCAACCTTTGCAGAAGCAGGTGCGAGATCTGCAGGAGGAGTTGCAAAGAAAGAATGTGACTAGAGAACACCAAGATAATGGTGAAGAGTCTAAAGAAGAAGATCATTTCAAAGAATCTATAGAAGATGTCAGAGATACAGAGGAGGCTAGATTTCTGAGAGCTTTATCTAAAATTGGGAAAAGACCTAAGATCGAAGTTTCTGCATTTGCTGGAAGCCTTAGGCCAGAAGAATTGATCGATTGGATTAATGAGATGGATGAATACTTTGAGTTTGAAGAAGTAGAATATCCTAATAGAGTTCCATTTGCAAAGACAAAGCTAAAAGGTCATGCTAACATATGGTGGAGAGAAGTTCAATTGAAAAGAAGTCGGAGAGGTAAAGACAAGATCATCAAATGGAACCGAATGGTTGAAAAGCTGAAGAAGCAATTCACTCCGATGGATTATGAATTGGAGATGTTCAAGAAGATGCAAGGTTTGAGGCAGGCAAACAAATCAGTGCAAGAGCCGAGGAGTTTTATAGGATCCTGATTAGGACTGGCCATTCGGAAGCTGACAAGGAGAAAGTTGCTAGGTATATCTATGGCTTGACGCCTAGTATTCAGGAAGAGTTACTTATTGTTCGGATGGCCACAATAGGAGATGCTTATCAAATGGAAATGAAGATTGAGGAGAAGCTAAACAAGAAGTTTGAGGCGAGACAGAATAACAGAAACCGAGGTGGTAAGACTGATGAAACAACTGCTGAGAGTAAGGTGGTGGAGAATCCTAAGCAGACCGAGGTAGGATCTAGCAATAGTCAAACCACTAAGGATTACAATCGTGGGTATGGAAGAAGAGGAAGAAGTGATTTCTTTGGTACTTGTTTTCAGTGTGGTGAGAAGGGTCATAGAGCGTTTTCATGTCCTCAAAGGAAGTTTACCCTAACTACCGAGGAAAGTTCAGTGAATACTGTAGAAGAAGGTGAAGTTATGATCACTAGAAGGCTGGCTGCATGTATTAATGAACCAGTGCAGAGAAGAAATTTGTTCAGAACCAGATGTAAGTGCAAGGATAAGGTATGTAATGTCATAATTGATTGTGGCAATTCTGAGAACTTTGTTTCAGAAGAGATGGTTAGTAAGTTGAATTTGGGAAGGAGGAAACATCCTAATCCTTATTAGATTCGTTGGATACAAGATGTGTCTAAGGTTAGGATTGAGGAGCAATGTCTTGTTAATTTTAAGATTGGATCTTATTACGATGAGATATTATATGATGTGTTATTGGATCTTATTACGATGAGATATTATATGATGTGTTGCCTATGGATGCTTGTCACCTATTGCTCGGTAGACCTTGGCAATATGACAGACATGTTATGTTTGATGGTCGTGCAAATACCTATGTTGTAAGGCAAGGTGGATCCAAGCATAAACTGATACCTTTGCAGGGAGCAGGGACTAAGGGATGTGGAGTTATCAAATGTTGTCTGAATGACAGTGACAAACATGAGGAGAAGAGAGCAGACGAACCTATTCCTATGGATAACATGTAGGAGAGTTTGAAGGGAAAAGAGAATGACATCTCTAAGGAACTTGCAGAGGTTAAGAGACAAATGGCATTTTTGACTAAGATGGTGCAACTGATGTTGACACTAGTGACACGGAGAGATGCAAATGATACCGAGTTGATTAGTAAGTTTGGTGAGGAGGTTCACCGAAATACTGATGGTATCAAAAGTACAGGGGATGGTCGAAGTCAGTTACTATCGGTGGCAGACAGGAGATCTGAGAAAGGTGTAGGGCATATGAACTTGTCGAATGGGACAATGGAGAGAGTGAAGGCAACATGGAATGAAGGACAAGAGGAGATATGGGTTAAGAACAAGTATGGAATACGTGTTCTGATTCCTTTAAGATGTTCATGATTTCCTTTATGGGAACATCTTCTTTACCTCGGGTGTGTGATGTAGGAGCATCCTAAGATTCTTGGCAATCTTGTATCAAACAAAGAAATATGTTTGTTTTGGAGTTTGGTAGCTTAGACGAGTCCTCGGTTGAGTACTCGGTTGTTCGGTTTCCTGTTGATCGGTGATTGGTCGACTCGGTGACTAAGCTTGGTGGTGTTCTGCTTGGTGTTGTTGCTCGGTACTCGGTCACTTCTGGTGACTCGGTTACTATTGGTGACTCGGCAATTTCTACTTTCTGCTCGGTTGTTTCACTGATTGGGGTTTGGTTGACTCGGTGGCTTCACCGACTGGTTTCTTATGGCCCGGTTCTGTTGCTCACCGAGTGGTCTGTCTTTTGGTATTCTTGCTCACTGACTGGGTTCTTTGGTTGGATCTGTTGGCCGACCTTGTGTATTTAATTTGGGTCGCGGAATTTAATTTGGATCTCTCATTGGGGATTGTGTGGACCTAAATCTGGGTTGTTGGCTTCTCCAATGTTAGATTTTGTGGATCTTATAAGCCAACCTGTTGGTTGCCTCTTGTATTTAAGTTGTATTTTGTTCTTAGCTTTGGGCATCAGATTTGGGGATCTGAATGTGGGATTGGAGAAATTTGGGGTAAAGAGTTGTATGTTTTGGCAGAAGGTAAATGGCCTGATGCTTGTAAAAGATTTGTGATTGATCTTAGAGTTATTCTTTGTAATTGGCCGTAACCGGGAAGGCCTTACAGCCCGATAATGTTGAATGTAATTGATTCTTTGTGATAATATAAAGCTGAATGTTGATTATATTTCTGTGTGATTGGTTTTTTCCGCTATTATGGTTGTTGGCTGTAAGTTGGGACAATCCTTCATTGGATCCTCCGAGCTTGACTGCATCATATAGTTAGTAGTGGCTGCAATTACTTAGAATTGAAAGACTTTGGGCTTCCGTTGTAAGTATTTTTATTAAGTTCGAGAGTATCCAGTAAGAGACTTTGTGCCTTACTAGTTATTCTGATTATTGAATTCTCATTCAAAATAAGCGCAGGATTCTTTGGGTTCCTCTTTTTTGTTTCACAAATATATAAGTAGACTTCTGTCTCAGGTGTTGTTCTTATGTCAACTCCTAAGCCACCGGTATTATCGTAGCAATAGATACCTTTTGTTAAGTTTAATCTCATCAAAATTGTTCTTGTAACTCTGTAATCTGAGGCTCATTCTTTGGTTGTGCTAGCCGAGATGCATGTCCAAAGTTATCATCTACATTTCCTCCTCCATTGCCACCATTTCGTGCATGATTTCCACCATTGTTTCCTCAATTTTTTTCACCATTGTTTCCCCATTGTTTCTTCCACCATTAATATCTATAGCCATCATTTGCATCATTAACTCCATTTGCTGATTCTGTTCTTGGGCTCCTTGTTCAGCCAATCGATGCCCCTGAAGTAAAGTATCCAATAAATTGACAAATCTCTCCCTATCTGGATCTCTTCTCTCACCCATATTTTTTGTGTCCTATTCACCTATCTGACATGTGTTCTCTTCACCTGTAATCCTATTTTCTTTTGGAACCCCTTGTTCTTCTGGCCCTGTATTTAACAATGCCCTATTTCTTCGTGTATTATAATGATGATTCAATCGTTGCACACCCCATTCAGACATATCATTGTCCAATCATTTTGTATCTACCAGGATGGAAGGATACACTACTTTGATACCACTATAATGGCTTCCCTTAGAGTATCAATTTATTTTCATTTTTATTTTATATTTTGGCAATTGTGAATAGATATCGAATCAACCATCCAACACTGTGATGTCCCCATTTTGCAGGTGTCTGGGACACACCATTGTTAGCCCATCACTGCGACCCTCATGGGCTAATGGATTGATTTGGGGGTCTCTGGTTGAGAACTTACTATTTATGGTAAGTCTTTTTTTGGCAGTTTCCATTTGTGGTAGGTTGTCTTAGCAGTTGACTTGGCAGAGAAGAGCATGTGGTCTTGGTTCAGGAATCTAATTCATGAAGTGATTGTCGTTAATTAAGTTTAACTTAATTAATTATTAATTGGGAGCTTATTATAAAGTTAAATTATTTAATTAATGGTGGCTTTATTTCATATGCTTGATGCGTTTAAGTTGGAGGAAAGTCAATTGATTATTATTATTATTCAATGATAATAATAAGTTATGTGAAGCCATGAAGACTTTAAGTTATGTGAAGTGTCTTCTACAAGATGGAAATTTTGAGTCTTCTTGGAGAAGGCATTGTCTTTTAATGCAAAAATCGAATCAGCTTGGAGGCATTATACACTTGACATTTTTATGATGAAAATTACTGAGTTTCGAATGGAAGTATGAGGGTTTGGTTTCATCAGTGAAGAATTGGAAATTCTTCTCTGATAATGCGCTTTAAGTGGATTTTCCCTTTGCCTGTGAATTGTGCTATGAATTTGATCAGCATTGAGAAGTTTGGAGGACAAATGTTTGGGGTTTGATGCCATTGAAAGAAGACAAGATCAGGAAATACTTGGCCGCCATCTCTTGGAGGTTATTTTGGTTATGCATTGGACACGGCATATTTACTCTAGTAGCCACCATCTCCCAACAGTCGCAGCCAGCTTCCTTGCAAGGCGTGGGCATATACAGGTTCCATTCCTTGGATTGTATGCATCTTCGGCATTACTTAAATTGCATAATAAGGAATATGTTACCAAAAAAGTTATATATATCAAAAACACAAAAAAAAACAAAGAAACACAAAATCATTTGTAGTTGAATTCTAGAGAAAGAGCCAATCAGGCTCTTTACAAACACACTAAACTAATATAGAAATAGCGATGAAACAAGACAACAATATTACAATCAATGAATTACAATAACATTAAAGACAATCAACTCAACTGATTCTTCAAGACTGAAATATGTTGTCATTAACCCACTACTGCAAAATCTCAATCGATGTGTACAATGGAACTGTATATTATACTAACCAATAAATACATTGCAGTTGCATAACAATTTCATTGTCCCAGACATAGTTCAAACCTGGTACGACACCTACTAGGCATGTACGACACACATTATCAGTTGTAGACTCATACAACACCTCCCTTTATCTTCCTAAGACCTGTACGACTCAGTCCCCAAGTATTTCAGACTGTTATGGCATATTACAGTGATAATGCTGACTAATACAGCCCTCTCTTATGCATGTAGGACCTGTTCTAGGTCTGTAGGTCTCACTCCAGCAAGTACAACACTTCTCATAGGGATATTGAGCTTGTACGATAACCTTGGACTCTCTGTAATTGATGAAATGACTAGCAATAGCAGACCAGTCCCAAATTCTCTCAATACTCTGACTACAATCTTAGACTCAAACTTCTCAATTCGAACCTTCGTGGCTTACCATAGCAATGTCAAATTGGAAGTAACAACTATCTCAACAATCTGATTTTACCTTGATTCTCAATCGAATTCCCACATTGTCTTGCAACAACGTAGAGATTGTTAGCAAAGAGGGATTTCATCCTCCAAGCCCTTAAAGATGAACTTTCCAAACAATTTCATAAATTTCTTATTCAATCCAAAATACTCGAAATGAGCTTACAAGAGCCTTTTATCACATCCCTAGGAGAGCCTATACACTCCGCCAGCCAATGTGAGATGAATATAGATACATTTTAAAAAAATGTCTCCACTTATCTCTATTAAAGGGGAACTTTTAATATTTAAATAACTTTCCCTTTAACTTAAGTCTCCATATCAAAAAAGTTAAATATTTTAATTTAACTTTATAACTTAAGTTTATTGATAAATAAATTAGTAATCACAAACGATTATTAAAATATTTATTCGATATTTAACAACTACCATTGAGAGGATATTATCCATGATTCACCGATGATCCTGGCCTAGCTCAACTGACTTACTATAAATAGTAAGTACGCCGAAACTGCATCCAGACACCTTGGATTGACCTACAACGAAAACTAATTAGGCCAAATGGCCTCAAGGTCCCTCAATTGTCATGGTTAGCCTAGGATACCATTGAGAAATAGACTCACAACAAACACATACAACATGTGCTAGAAAGGGGACATTACAGCCAAACCCTTCAAAAACTAACACATGGATCAAGGATGTAAGAGGGAAAACCTACTGTATAGATAAAAATTGGCTGAAATCTCAAATTGAAGACCATTAATAGTTATCAAGAAAAAGCATCTCCAAAAAGCATTTGGAATTTCTAGATGAAAGTGGGAACAAAGCCAATAGCTCTAAGCATGAATAATATGGAACACTATTCAAATCTATCATAGGACTTCTTGAAGTCAAGTTTAATTAAGAGAACCTCTTGATTTGATCTATGTTCCCATTCCATACCTTCCTAGGCTACAATTATATTCTCAAGAATATATTTGTTTTGAATGAACCACTTTCTTCAAGTTGAACAACAAGTAGTAGGAGATGTCTAACACACATTGCTAAATCCTTGACAATATATTTTGTACGAGACATTCAAGAGAGTGATGGCTCTACAAAAATATCAGCTTTGGATCTCCATCTTTAGCTAAACAAAAAAGTGTTAAGACACTTGAAAACCTGTTTAATTTTGTCTCCATCTTCGGGGAATAGAAGGAAGGAATCATCCACTAAGTGTTCATTGACCAATTATTGCGAAGTAGTTCTAAGAGGGGAGATTTGTTTGATCTGTCATTATGAGATAGAGTTGGCAAGAAGATAACCAAACCCTTCAACAACTAGCACATGGATCAAGGATGTGAGAGGAAAAACCTACTATATAGATAAAAATTGGTTGAAATCTCAAATTGAAGACCATCAATAGTTAAGCAAGCAAAAGCATCTCCAAAAGGCATTTGGAATTTCTAGATGGAAGTGGAACCAAAGCCAATAGCTCTAAGCATTGATAATATGGAACACTATTCAATTTTATCATAGGAATTCTTGAAGTCAAGTTTAATGAAGAGAACCTCTTGATTTGATTTATGTTCCTATTCCATACCTTCCCATGCTACAATGATATTCTCAAGAATATATTTGTTTTGAATGAACCATTTTCTTTAAGTTGAATCACAAGTAGTAGGAGATGTCTAATACACATTGCTAAATCCTTGACAATATTTTTGTAGCAGACATTCAAGGGAGTGATGGCCTTGTAGGCATATCAGCTTTGGATCTCCATCTTTAGGTATGAATTTGATATTTCCTTTGTTATTAATGATGGATTCTAGAGATCTCGTATGATAAGCTTCTAGATAGACCTTGAAAAGATGATGGCCAATATTGTCCTAAAGGATTTAGTAGAACTCACAAGGAAAACTATTGCAACCAAATGCATTATCATTGGCCATGCCAAATTGAGCTCCTTTTAAACTAGTAATTTGTCACAAGTTACAAATTGGTGTGCAAAAATCCTACAAGGGACCACATGTAGTTAGGTTATAAGCATCCTTTTCCTTTTTGTAGAGGATGCTTGACCCTAGAAGACCTTGTTATTATGTTAGACAAAGGCATGCAAAACTTCAAGAAGAATAGAGAAGCATTGTCTGACTTTTTTGTTGCACATGGCCTTTTTAATACAATTTTGGGCTATAGAACTAAAAAAATATTTTTAGGGATGTGATAGCCAACTTTTAACTTGTGAAGTGTAGCTTTCATCTAAGGTCCTTGGGTAGCATAGGCATCAACCACTCACACAAGGCAGCACTTGTTTAGTCATTTGAATTTGGAAAGGTTTGCAAAAAGGCGTTGCTTCAAGTTGAGTGGTTAACCAATTGAGTTCTAAGGAAACAACCACATAAGACTTATAGTATATCTTGGTGAGCTGATGACCAAACGTTCTCAAGAAATAGGTGGTACAAGTAATAGTGTCAAAACACTATTCATTTTGCCTAGTATTAATATCCTTTTAAATATTGCATCGATTCCAAACATGTTAGGCATGGGCCAAAGTGAACTTATGATGGAACAACATTTTCAAATAGATTTGAGTCTTTTCAATCTGTGGTGTTTGAAGAGCCTGTTCATTTTTAAAGTGGTTGATGAGTGATTGGAAAGAACACAATCAAACAAGGGTTCCACTAGAAATGAGTATCAACCAGCAAAAGAGAAGTAAAGTTGCACCAACATCATAAAATGATTAAACTACTTAATTATTCTTCATAATCACTATGCAAGTTGGACCATGTGTACCAAATGGAAAATTTGATTTGTTGGCCAAGATTGGGTTCATAAAGACTGAATTTAACTACATTTGTCTTTCTCCAATTGCCCATTTCATGGGTAAATGGACTTTCTTATCAAATGGCACTTCAACCAAGTTGACATAGCCATCAAGATCCCACTAGGAAATGGTAGTTCATCTACAAGAAATCACAAAACAAACATCCTTTAGGCTACATTATTCAAGGCATATATATTGACAAATCTAAAGGCTCTATGATCTATGTTGAAGAGGACCCACATAGCTTTATTAGATGTGTCACAACCATGGGTAACATGGTGGAAATGACACTTGGAGTTCAACAAAAGTTACCACACAACCTAGACATTGACCATGATTATTGTTGAAATAGATACTTGGCTAGATGATAGGGAACACGATTGAAAGCAAAAACCCAACAACCTCGATCTACTAAAGACCAAGAACTTTTGGAGGGGTAAACCTTTCTTGAAAATCTTGCACAATGAATTTTTTAATTTGGATCCATTAGACCTCTCACATTCCACGAGATGAAATTCATGAAGAAAGAGGATCGAAAAACACTTGGACTCAAAATCCAATGCTTGCAAAGAAAAAAGGTTATTACATAAATTAGCTAATTTTTAAGAGAGTGCTCCAAAATACATTTTCCACTTTTCAAGAATATATTTCCTTTCATCTACTTCGTAGGAGGGTGGCATGAACATATGCCTCCATCTAGTTGAGAAATAAATTGTACCATAGTCACAAAACTCATTGAGACTTGGTGAGTCCCAAGCTGAGAAAACCAAAATTGAGGTTTGGAGGCTCATGACCTACTAGACTCACTAGACTTGACAAGTCCCAACAAGTAGAATCAGCCAAGCTATGAAAATCAAGAAAAAATAGAACATAAAATTTTGAAAATGCTTAAACATAAAAGCATGACAGTTGAGTGTGTTTTGAAGGGTCTAGAGGACAGTTGAAAATGATTAAATTATAAAAAAAAGACATGCGCTAGGAAGGCCTCCCCTAGACCCCATGAAGGGTGTTTCTCCTAGACCTTGCTAGGTGTGTCACCTCCAAAATCCCATAAGGGGTGTGTCCATTGAACCCATTGTGGGTGCTGCTCCCAAATCCTTACTCTAGCTTTAAGAAACAAAAGACTGAAACCTTTCTGGACCATGCAAAATGGAAGAACTTTTTTTAAAACTCTTTTCCAATAATATTCCTCGTAATTAAGTTACATTTATACTTCTCATTTTCTAATTCAAATCCTACACTAAGTAATGCTCCTAATGTTGTAGCAGAATTTCTAGACTTGTTTAAGATACAAGTAAATGAATCCATATATAGCTAGTAATGTTCGGTCAAGGGGCACAAGCTTCTTTATACCATGGTTCATGATTCCCAATTGTGATTTTTGTGTTCGATGGCATGGACATATCCATGAGTGTGTACACCTAAAAAACTGACAATATTTATATATTTAAATTTTTTGTTTCCTTCAATTACAATCCACTTTTATACTCACATGATTGATGTATAGTTATGTATGTGATCAAAGTAGCTTCTATTTTATTGTGCCTTTAGAGCTTATTGAAGGGTGCATGATAGATGCTTAAAATCCTTTACTATCTTGTAATTCATGGTTTTTCAAAATTTTCAAGTATTGGCCAAGTCTAAGCACTGATTCCAAGTGTAGGCCAAAAATGAGCTTGCCATGTTTTAGTCAAGTCTGAGTCTTATAACACTGATTTGAACTACCAACTCCAGCAAGAATAAAAAAATTGTAGGGAATAGAGATCCATCAAGGTTTACTAAAATCATTGAGAAAGATTTATTAGAAAGATGGAAGGGCTCTTGTTGAGCTACAACCACTTGTTTGGCTTTGTCAATAGTCTATGGTTGAGTAGGTCTCATTGATATTGTTGCTTTATCATTGTCCTATGGCTAAGAGGGGCCCATTACTATGGATTTATCAATCAAACCATTATTGGGTTCACCATTGTCGGACTAAGAGTCTTTATTAGGCCCATAGTGATCATTATTTTGCAGTTTCCCAAATTGGTCTAACCATCTTTACTCTTCTTTACACCATTAGCTGGTTTGGAGGCTAGATAAAACTTGTGGGTAATTAAGGGGTAGTATTTAATCTTATGGTCAAAGGATTGGCAATAAAAATAGACGTAGGGAAAATTTATATACAAAACATGTCGAACATGATGAATGCCACCAATTTGAATATCAAGAGTTTCCTTTAATTCTTGAGAGACATCTATCTCTGCATGGACTAGATGTTGAGGTTGAGCTAAATAGAACCTTTTGAACTCAACATGGATCACCATCCCAAGAGAGGAGGCAATGTGGTTGAGGATTGACCAACAAGGAAAATATAACCCATATTGAAACTTTGAGAGCATGTTGGTTGGATATAACAAATCCCTTGCTCAAAGAGAAAAAACTAACAAAGAACTATGAACATAGGATGGACCATGGTAGATGATTAAATCCACATGGTTAGCTTCCACAAAGATGAAGAAAAAAAAAACCCTTAGGCTAAATTTTATTTGACATTCTACTTTACCCCATGTAAAACCTACGTAGTGTTATTCCAACTACAAAGGGTGTTTTTAGATGGTATGTGTCCTACAAAGTAGCCAATTAGAATAAACTACTTAAGCCATTTGCAAGCATTATTACATTGAGGATCTAGAAGAATAGCATCTGAAGGACTAATCTTGTGGAACACCTTGGGGACATACTTGTGAGGTTGTTTCTTTGAAGGTGTCATTGCTCCCTCCAATTTCTATCACTTTAACATTGACAATAGAAGAGAAAGGCTCGGCTTCCATTAATAGAGGTAACCACCCTATGGGAAAGAAAGCCTAAAAACTTCCATAATATATGCAAGAAAAAATATCGATCCCACTGCAATATTGCTTAACAATATGACAAAAAATAAGGTAAGGGACATAGGCATGCAAACGAAAACCGACCTCTCTTTCTTTCTCAAACTTTTGAACAGCAAATTACTCATTTTCAATATTAATATTTTTATTAATAGAAGGTTTAGCATAGCATAAGGAATATGTCACCTGAAACAATGTCAAGACATTTGCTAGCCTTTTTGAGCCTCTGATGTTAAAATCACCCATTTTTATTTTGACAAATGCACTCAATACTTCCTACAAAACCAGTGAATAACAACATTTAGATTAAAGAAGTTATATCAGGGGTTCTCATAGAAGGTAATGATTCTTATACCTTCCTACAAAAATATTTGAATGATTGGTACCTGTAACAAAATGGCCATGAGACCAAATGCATGGAAAATGAAGAAACCTGCCTTGCTGTATTTGTCAGGTTCTTCCTCTCTCCTCTGAAAAATATTAAGTACTGTTAAAATTCAAACACACAAAAAATATTGCTCCACAATACTAGCCTGGGAAAAAGAAAATAATTTGATTCTGAGGACTACCAAGAGATTATAAGGGATTCCTTGAAATAATAGCTTCATTTTCCCAAGCAATTTCTATATATACACAGATCAAATAGAGTTATGATTTCAAGATGTGCATGGTTGAGTTAGCTTATATGGTTGAGAAAATATTTTAGCACGTATCCATAATCTCACTTTTATGTTAAACAACAGACCTACACTATATGATTCCTTCTCACAACTGTGGTTATCAGAATCTAGGAATAAAATTTCCTCAATCAGGATAATAGCTCAATCTCATCTCTTTTTAAGGTTTCAACCAGTTGGCATAACTTGGTACAATAACATCAAGGAATACCAAACTAATTTGGGTTCTATCCTTAATATCTCTATGTTGTAATCTCTAATTCTACATTGAAATGCTTAATAAAGATTTCCTGTGGTTACGTACAAACCTAAGTAACAGAATACAAAGGCTGAACTAGGACAGTGGAGAGACAATTTCGTTTGAGCCAAAGGATTTCCACAGGGTGTTTGGATTTCCATATGCTAGCAAGCATCTAACTAGGTTTTGTTATCACCAGAAGAGTAGTCATTTTTATTACAGAATAATTCTTGCAGCAGGATTGTTTTGAGATGAAAGCTACAGTTCACAGGATCAATATTGCTGATTCCAGACATGATAGTTTAGAGGGAGTTGATTTTGGAATGATCCAACTGTCATGTATGGAAATATCATATGAACTCCCTATGTAGTGTATGGCTTATATCCATGAAATTTCAGATGATGTCTGTTACAATTTGAAAAATATTTACCAGAAAAAGTTAAAGATAATCTTCAAGAGATGCAGAACCATTTCTCCATAGCAATTTATTTATATTCCCTGTATTTGAAATATTGGAAACACCATAGGACATTGTATTTGATAACAAGCCAACCTTTTTCATATGTGCATGCACGTGATTAGATAAAAAATCCCTAAATGTACAATTTGATGCCAAGGAGAAGAAACAGAATACATAATTACTGATATAATCACAGGAAGACATGGCAGATACAGATGACCTTGAGGTACATGATGTTGAGTGCCAACAATTGTAGAAAAGGCTCCTAGATACACAAAGAAACAGGGTTAGCTGCCTGTAATTTCCTTTAGCATTCAAATGGTAGATGAAGTAAATAGTGTCAATATGAGAAGAATTGAGAAAATAAAGAGTGACTTGCAGAGTTTCATGTGATCCCCAACGATATTCTGCAAAATTGTTAGTTTTTCCTCTCACCACATTTAGAAGAGCAGTTTTGCCACGGGAGTGCCTTAGAACCTACCATTAGTTAAGGTACCAGTGGTCCTAGAAGGGCAGAAGGTATTTGATTAAAATTTAACAAACAGCCTTCAAATATTAAGTGCGTAGATGAAGTTGGGTGAATCTACCCAGTTCACCAACAGAGTAATTTTCTATCAAAACCATTAGACATGATTAATTTGTGATGACCCTATTTTTAGCAGGTTGTGGCAGCGACCGGGTCAGCTCATCATCACGACCCTCGTGAGCTGATGCAGAGTTTTGAGGGTCCCAGTTGACAGACTTACTATTTTTAGTAAGTCT
>MU227846.1:190003-216935 GCA_018584345.1 Thuja plicata
AACAATATGTTATTAATTAATATTAAGACGATATTATAATAATAATAATACTTTATTATTATTATAATGTTTTGGAAGTTTATATTATAAAGGGCAGTTAACTGATGATGGTTTTTGGGAAACTTTGAAGACCAAGGAGTTATAAATACAGGCTCATTTGTGAAGTAAATCATTATCGAATATTGATTATTGAATTTCTTCTTGGGAATTGTTCCTACTTTCTGTGCCCTAGCCAGGGTCAAATTAGTTGATGGAAGACTGATTCTTCTTCATCTAATCCACGATCGATTGCTGTTGTATGATCGGTTGTCTCCATTTGATTGCTGATGTATAATCAATGGTTGCTTCTTCGTGCTGATGTATACAAGAAGTTCTGAATTCTGAATGTTGAACTGAGGTCTGCATAAGGGGCCAATTTTAAATGGGAAAGAAGATAAGAGTAACAGCGAATTGTACCAGCTGTGGAAAGACACCAAGTTGAATGCCTTGAATGGTGAAGGGAGGCGGATTAATTATATTTTATACTCCACGCGATTTGTGAAGACAGCCGCATAGTGATACACACATGTTTTTGGGACATGGCAAAGAGAGAGGGGCTGCCGTAAACCAAGAGACAGCCCAGGCAGAAGTATCATCCACGATAGCTGTCAACAGCACCTAGTGCTGACAGAAAACGGCCCGTGAATAACGACCAGCACTCAGTGCTGTCATCCAAAGGCCTGCGAGCAGCAAATGACACCACAGCGCCATCACACCAGTCAAGTGAGTATAGACGTTAGGGTGTATGGAGGCCATTGAGCCGTGGGAAGGATAGTAGTGAGCAGCCAGCAATCATCTTGTGTTCACGTGAAGGCTCCAGGCGGCATCTCAGGTTCATTTTAATAATTCAGTCCAGATTTATAACAAATCCTTAATGCTTTGTATGAGGGATGAATGTATTACTTGGGGTAATGATTGTTTAAACACGTATGCTGGAAATATGCTTGATTGTAGATTGAGTTTTGGACAATAGATTTGAAGTCATTTCGAATTTAGTAGAATTGGCAAAAATGAATAGTTTTTCCAGAATTTCGAAACAATGAACTGTGTGGTTAAAATTGTAATGACATTGAAAGCTGTGTTTCTTAAGACAAAGGCAATTATCTACATCTACATGTTTCCCAAATTCATTTGTAATTGAGTGGAGGATAATTATAATATCAAACAACTAGAGAAAATTATCTACAAAGTCAGATTAAGCTATGTGCTAGATTGCCGGCCAACTGTTTGACAAAATGCTAAACTCATGATTTGCTTAGAAATTGATAAAATTCAGATGGTTTAAAGATGAGGCCAAGTTAGGCTTTTTACATAATTTTATTTCAGTCATGTATTGAGATACAAGAGAAAATTTCATAGATCAGAAAATTGAAAACTTAAATTAAGAGAGGTCATATGCTTTGCTAGACTTCACACTTGTTAGTTCCATGAACTGGATGCATCATACATAGAATACAATGTATATTGGAAGAGCCTTTCTCATTAATATTGTCGTATTTGTGATTAACAGAAATCCACAAGTGGAAGGAGTTGCTACCGGTTGGAATTGTAACGTTAGTAGCTGGACAGATGAAATACTGCAGCCCATAATCCTCAGACACCATAATTCCATGGTACACGTGGACATCCCTGTTTCCAAAGATAGTCCTTTCTAAGCTAAAAACCATGATCTTCCCCTTAATATTAATGTTGAATACAATATATATGTCATTTACTATGTTTCAGGCCTTAGTTTAACTTCTGCTTCTCTTGGTTTCTACTTATGCCTGAACTGCTTGGTCCTCCTGGATGTTCATAATCTACCCAATATTTTGCTCATACACCTCTAAATCTGGGGCTTTTGTAAACTGATGCTATCTAATCTATTTACTCTTTATCATGAAATAAAGCAGAGATCCATGACAAGATAGACACCAATATGCAATCTATCACCTACATCAAGGATGCATCTCTTCATGATCTCCCAAGAACAGTCATCAACCTATACCCAAGTACAAGGAAACCCACTGATTGTATAGAACAACCACCCCATTTGAGGCTCCCTAGTCACGAACATTAAAAATGCATACAAGTGCATCCCTCATAACATGTACATCTCTTTATTGGCCTGTTACATTTGACCATCCATAGATTAAGTTGTTAACTTGATGAATAGCACACTGGAAACTAGGAGGTGAGGTAGTGCTCACTCCAGATACTTTTGTCTCTTGAACTTTATAAGGGAAAACTGCAATGAATTGGAGCTGGTGGTGATCAAACTTGAAGAGCTTGAGAAAGAGATATTTTTGATTCTGGAGTTCCTTCTTGACGATCCAATTCATGTTATGGGAGGTACAGCTCTATCTCTGCAAATGTGTTCTCAGAGCGAATCTTTTCCATAGATTATCCACTGATATCTTCTTTTCCACTTCTACCTATATTCAACCGTTTCTTGGCTTTCCTTTTGTAGTCTCTTGTTTCTCTGTTCTTGCTCTTGCCCAGCTCCAACTACGCCTGAGCTGCTCTATTTGAAGCAACAGTTTTCCTCTTCGTAGCCTGCACCTCAAGATGCATGGATCACTACAACTGAGTGTCTCATAATGTACGTTGTTCCCTTAAGTTTTTAAGTTTTTGTCCTAATTCACCAGCTGTGCACTGACTCAACTATATTTATCTGCCCGCTTCTGCACTGTCTCATCCATTTCTATCAGTTGCATGGATCCCATTTCTTTGTCCTCTGCGTCTCATCTTACCTCCTGCTCCCCCCCAGCTATTGAAAGATGCAATCAGATAGGCAAACCAAGGTAGGCCCTGGTGAGACTTTCCATTTTACTCTGTTGTTCAGCTGTGCTTTGTTTCTTGTTATTTGGTATAACATAGGATGCCCCAAAGAAAGACAAGTATGAGAATATCAACAAGAATATGGTTGAAAACAATGTATAACAGTGAGAGAGAAAACAGATCCGTCATCATGCAGAAGGCAATGTGTAGTATGAGCTCAGCTATCTTTACAAATCTATTCATTCTAAGAAGCTGCTGCACTCTCTAGCTCAAAATTTAATAAAGAGATTAAGTCTAGTCCCATCCTAACAACTGCCAAAAGGGCCGTTTAAAGTGGTTTGGGGAAAGAATGTTTTATAAACCTTTTCCTCCAAGGGTCAATTTATTGATACAGTACCTTTTGCAACCATGGCAAACAAATAACGATGAAGCAATACCTATGCAACCATGGTAAACAGATAACGATTAAGCAATACCTATGCAACTGCGGTAAACAAATGACAATGAAACAATACCTACCAACCGCGGTTAAAATATGATGATGCTTTGCCTTAAATATATTTCCTCTGAAACCTCCAACTGTCTAAACATTATTGTTACTATGGTTGTGTGCTATGGTCAATAATAATAATAGATTACCTCAAAATGTATTTCATCTGAAATATGTGTGAGTTTAAACTCTATTGTTACAACGACTGCACAGCTACACTGGACAACAACAGACAAAAAATGATCTCCTGGGAATGTCTCTTAAAATTCATAAGGACTTCTCAAAACAGCAGAGGACAGAAAAGTAATGGGTGTCTCAATTTCCACATAATAAGTAAAAACAGGGTAACCAAAAGTAACATCAACATGTTCTTGAATAAAACCAGTAGAGTGGCTCCAGAGCACATCAACGATAATCCAGTTTCATACACTTGCAGAGTTTGTGAATAGGTTGCTTTCTAAGACAAATAAGAAAGAAATAAAAGATTTCCCTAAGCCTGAAATCAAATTTGAAGCAGCCCTGAATCCTAATCCCGAGCCTTTGAGCCAATGCTGAACTGTGTAGAGCAAATCCTCTTGCTAGGCTAGAAGCTATAGTCTCGGAATTTTAGGTTCAGGGCTGATACGATTCCTCCTATGGTCGGCTCACAAGTGTAATCTCTGGTCACCGAAATCGCTTTGCCTCGGGCAAGAATCACATATGCCCTGCCAGAGGATATGTCCCCTGCTGATTTCTGAACTTGGGTCACCTGATTAACATGGGTTTGATTTTGAATCCGGAAACCTACCAACACGTGATTATTACTCATTGAGAGGATCCTGAATTACAACAACAGTATTTCTATGATATGGATTTTATGGTGGTGAAGTAGAGGACTTATGTGCAGCGCTCTTTTTCTGGTTTTGGGTATGTCCTAAGATGTTTTTATCTTGGACTGCACAGAACTTTAGCATTTCCACCTTGGCCTTGAAAATTACAATGTATTGGAATTGGAGCTGCAGCCTCACGGAGTATAGACCATTAGGCATTTGGGTACAAGATTTATGCATATTATGGCGTACTTTACTAATTGAACCCAATTGGGTGCAGAGTTGAAGCACATTCTGGCATTTCCTACAATAATTCAGTATTCCCAACAGCGAAGAAAGGAAACTAATACATGCCCACATTGAACAAACCTCATTGAGATGATTGCTGAGGCATCTGAGGGCATTTTCTCGTAAATCCTCTTCATACATCTCTACAATTAATTCTGACAATGCCATGGGCCGTTTCAGCCAGTTTGCTTTGTGCTTGCGTCCTCCTTTCTTCTTCACTTTCAGCTCCTGAATCTCTGCACCCATTTCAAATTTTATCAATTGAGTTAGAAATAGCTAAGGCAGACTCCATACAGAAATGTAAGTAGAGGCCACGGTAAAAAATTCAACTCAAACAATTTGAAGACAAAAGGCTAGTTGGTAATAAAATCAGTGAAAAAAACTATGTGGGTGTATGTAAATCATCTTCAATGTCCTGAAAGAAAATGCAAAAAGAAGTAAGAATTCTTAATAGATTGATACCTTGATCGATCTTAGAATCATGTAGGAGAGCAAGAGTTCGATCTTCCATAGAATTGGGATGTTCTTGAGCATCTTCGTGCAATTGGGTGTCCATCACGCTCTCTTAATCACTTGCTCTGTGCGTCACACTGTGTGATGTCAGCTCAATTCTTGATGTTGTTACGTAGTTGTAATAGGCTGTTACAGATTTGAATTCGTCCAATATATAGTTGTAATCGGGCTGTTACAGATTTGAATTCCTCGAATATATTGTGTTATAAATTGTTCCGAAGGAGGTGGGTTTGATAACGGTAGGTAGTTATTTTAGTTTATGGAGTTTAGCTACGGATCCACAAGAATTTGATGATTTCGTGATTTAACACAAGATTTTTGAAGAAATATTGTTTGATTTTTTTCTTGATGTGATATACTCACTTCACCTTATATCATGAAAGTTAGTATTATGGATGGAATTAAAGTTCTTTGGGCAACTTAACTGAAAGGTAAGTTGTTTTGGGGTTCATTTGAAATAAAATAGTAAATGTAAAGTTAGCCATGATATCGTTTTAATAAACATGTTTATTATATGATTTTAAAAAGATATATTATAATAATACAAAATGAGTGGAATAGGATTAAATTTTTAAGTATTTAAATATACAAGATTTTTATGATATGAATAAAACTTAGTTAAAAGATAACTTACGATTATTGAATTAAAAACTTATTGATGATTTACAAGTGTTTATGTTTTGCTGATTTTGAAAAACTTGTTTTTATTGTTAATTGATAGGTCTCCCCTTTCTAAATACGTAATTATCTAGGGATTCTAGTACTAATAAAATTAATGATTCCACTCTTTGTTTCCCCCTTCTAATTTGTATGTCCTTCTTGCATTATTTTTGGCTCAAAAACTCTAGATTAATTCATGATTGAACATGTTGAACTCATGCGAATTTCAATTATCTTAACTATTTATATATCACTCTTTTATTTATAGTTGTTAAAATACTTTGAGGATCTTTTAGTGATTTCTTTTGGATAACAATTGTTCATGTCAATATGTTAATTCTTCATGTTGAGGAGTTATATTAGATTTCCTAGTTTCTAGCAAGATTTCTACAATTTCTACTACTATCTAACAAATTTATATAGTCTACAATCTCTTTTAATCAATTATATTTGTCAATTTTATAGAGAACAACTTCCAAGATTTTTAAATTCATCACCAACATTTTTTTTGTTTATCCTCAATTTTGTGCTCAGTCCTTTTCACCTTGTCTTATAAAATGGAGTCCATAGTACAAAGAACAAAAATACTAGATAGGCAAGTCTAAGGAACACTACACCACTAGAATCTCGCTTTTACATGTAGAATTTTCATTTATCTATGTATGTGATTTCCTTTCTAATTGTTTTAGATTACTTCATTTCTTTATTATTCCATTAACCAAAGTAAAAATGCATTGTCTTCAAAGATCCACAACATGAAGCGTACAAAATTAGCATGCAACTAATTTCTCCTCAAAAAAGACAATAATACAACAAATGAATAGACACTAAATAAGAACAAAATCATAATTTTTTAGTATTGTCATAAAAATCAGAATATGCTTGTATTTTATCTCAATTCATAAAACTAAACATTTTGATTCAAGCAAAATTAAAGAAAGGAGTTGAAATGACTTGATCACAAGTTTTTTTCATATATTAGTGTTCACACTTCTTCTTCAAAGTGAAATTGGTACAAAAAATATGAAAAAATATTTTGCTAATTTTAATATTTAGAATTCATTGCAAGGATAAAACAAGTTTCTTCAAGCAATTTATTTTAAACTATAAAAAGACAAACATTATTTTTTTTGATAGATTATTACAAGCGATTAAAATTGAGATAGACTCAATTAGTTTGCATATAAAAAGTGCATAGGAAACAAACAAACAAAAAATAGCATTTAGTACAAACTAGAAAACCTCTATTATTAACATTTGACTTATTTCAATTGAATTATTTGTATTGTGATTTTCGTATTAAGAATAGAAAAATAAAAATAAAATAAATGACTCATAAACCTCTACATCTGAGTTAGAAATACCCTACATTTAATTGCACATTCACTAAGCAAACATTGATAAACACATTCACATTAAATCTTTTTCACAAACTAAAATCAATCAAAAGTAAAAAATTCAAACTAAGGTCTCAAAAAAGGTTTATAGCCATATTTTCTCTCTCATAATTACACTTTGTATAACACACCATATGTTTAGGATTTGGGAAAAAGCATATAGAAATTACTTTGAGGGAGTCAAAGACAGATTTACCCACTATTGAATCCATTGAAGAAGAACAAACTCAAACTCTTCAAAAAAATCCAATAAAAATGATATCACAAGCACTTGAATCCCTTCATTCATATGAAATCCTTGAGCAAGAGATATCTCATATTGATAATTGAACTTTGATATTGTTTGAAAAAATCTTGTCCAAGTTCACCAAGAACTTAATACCCTTCACTTTGAAACTATTTGACAAAATCTTGATCAACTTCATTAAGAAATTAACATCTCAAAATCACAAGCAATACATGTGACCCATAATACACAATAATTGAACATCCACATCATGCGTGCATGAGACTATTTCATCTTAAAAAGGGCGTCCCATCTAATTCCTAGACATTGCACCTATTTTTGCCTCATAAAATAAGTACTTAGCTTTATTTGATCAACCTACACCATGGTGTGCCTACTATTGATGATACATGCATACTTGTACTAAGTCAAATTTGGAGAAAAAACACCAAGAAATTTTAAGACAACCTATGATGCCTTAAATCGAAACCAAAAAGTATAATTATGGTAAAAATGCTATGTATCAAGACCTATATAATCATAGGACGTGACAAGTCAAGATTATAGGGTTTCCCCTAGCCATTTGTAAAGCCTTAGTAATTGGGAATATTAAATATATGTTTGAGGTGAAATGTTTTTTTTTTTTTTTTTTTTAATAATTTAAGCATGGCAAACTATTAAAGGGACTAGAACACGCAAAATGTCGTGATGGTTTCTGCCGCTGCTGCCATCTCCCACTCAAGGGGAATTTCAAACGAGTCCTTTGTTGCCGCTTCCTGCCTCCCTGTTGGATCAGCTGATGCCTCTGTTGGTGCTGCTTCTGACGTTGTTGGTGTCACTCTGGCTGCTGTAGGGGTTGTTGGCGTGGGGGATTCTGGGCAGGTTGGCCCTGGGCCGCAGCTACGGCTGCCTGCTGGATCGTTTGCAGATGTGGTGGCCTTTGAGGCACACATTCATGGTGCCAGGTCTTCTGCTCCTATCGCTGGGAAAGGGGGCCTTAGGCCCCGTCCTACTGGAGTGACGCTTGTCTCTGTTAGAGACCCCATCGTGGTAAAGCTAAAACCAGAAATTGGGGATGAAATCATTTCAAATGCGGAGGATTTTTTTTTCTAATGCGGCCATCTTTAGATTTAGGAGTTTTTGGCCCTCTTTGGTGGACTTGCATGCTTGGATTTCCAAGCATTGGGAACCTCTCATATCTGATTCTGTTCAGATATACCCAACGACTAAGGGATTTTTTATTGCAAAGTTTGGGAATGCTGCAGATAGGAAGATCATTATGTGTGATTGGTGCTTCACTTGGGAGGATGAATCTTTCCCCCTTATGGGCAAACCCTGGCATAAGGATTTTGATCCTCTCACCGAGTCTTTTAGAAAAACACCCATTTGGGTGAGACTCCCGCATCTCCCCTTGCATCTTTGGCTGGACTTTATTTTGGAAGTTGTTGGGGAGGCCATTAGGGATTTTCAGATGGTTGATACGGGCACCTCTGATGTTCTTCATCCAACATATGCTCGCATCCTTGTGGAAGCAGATGCTTCTAAGGGTCTTCTGGAGAAGGTTACTCTGGTTTCTCCTTTCGGCCCCTGGATCCAGACTTTGGATTATGAGGGTATTCCGTTGCGTTGCAGGATATGCCACATGACAGGACATGTGGCTGCCCGGTGCTCATCAGAGAGGATTAAAACAAAGAAATCGCCTTCGTGGTGGATAGGGGCTTCGGACCAGCATCATTCGGTTCATAAAGCACCTGCGGATGTTGTTGCTCTTGTTGTTGACTTGGTTCAGGAGGGTGATGCAACCCTTTCGGGGGTAGCTAATACTGCTTCAGTCAGGGAAGCTGTTGTCTCGAGTTCTGCTGACCAGTTAGCCGGTGTTGGGGGCTTTGTTATCCCTGATCCTCCATGTGGGGATCAGGGGCGTGGTGGTGTCACTGCCCCTGCTAGTGTGGTCAATGTTGATGCGATGGTGGGGGATGGATGGATAACTGTTAAAGGAAAAAAATCAAAGACGTCCATGCCCTCTTTTGATATGCACTTACGATCACACAAGGGCGGGCCTAAAGGTAAATCTTGATTGGCCTTTGTTTGTGGTCTATTGGCCTTTGGTTGGGAACTTTCTATTTGTTCCCTTGGGTTGGGGAGGTGTTGTTTTCTCTTCCTCTCGCTATTTAGGGTTCTGGGGTCCCTTCAAAACCAGCTTTGGTGGCCATGTGTTGGCCTGTTTTGTTTTTAGGTTCTGTCTCTCTTAGTTGGGCTTTATTTCTGATCTTTCGCTTTGTATCGGGTTTCAGGAACCCATCAAAACCTGTTTTCCTTAATCAAAAACTATTAAAGGGACCATACACAACAATTAAAAAAATACACATACTAAATAAAAGAAAATATTATGCAAGAG
This sequence comes from Thuja plicata, assembly GCA_018584345.1. NCBI lineage: Eukaryota > Viridiplantae > Streptophyta > Pinopsida > Cupressales > Cupressaceae > Thuja > Thuja plicata. Next base: position 199,584 of record MU227846.1, read on the forward strand.
ACATGCATAGGTGATATGACCTAGAAAACATATTGAATAAATTTGGTTTTTCTTATGTGACTATGAAATATATACCCTCTTATATTTTTTAGGTTGCATCATCTTGTAGATTGCCTATACACAACTAGCATTATCCTCCTCCTCAAATTCAAAAGACGTAGGTAAAGGTAAGAGAGGTTGATTTAATTGATCTAATATCAATTCCCCAAGACCCCATTATGTTGCATAATACAAACCAAAATCCAAAGAGTCTTACCCACTTTAAACGTTTGCTGGATGGATATTTGAGCCACAAAATATTTATATTGATTCATCTAATATGTCTAATTTAAAGAAAGTATAATCACTAGAAGGACCAACCAATTAGTTACATCCAATAATGGATGTAGGCTAAGGCTTAAACAATGAACTACCTTTCTCTCTATATATTCTATAACTCCAATTGATAAATTTGATCTTGTTATTTATTTCTCTAGAAAGATTGCTCTAAGATTTCCTTTTTGGGGATCCTTGGTGAACCTCCTATAAGCTATCTATAGCACCTAAAAAATCATTGCCCTATTGTGAATTAAATTAAGGAGTAGAGTGAGATGAATCCAATAGTTGTAAGTTCATAGATAAATTTCCAGCAAATACCTACTTCTACCATTTTTTTATGGGTTACTTCTACCATTTATTACTCATTGAGGAATATATTTTAATAGTTGTACACCTAAATCTGCACATGGTGCAGGTATTAGATATCTTTCTCTTCAAAACAAAGCACTCGGTGCTAAGCTTTTGTGGAAATTATATCGTAATACATATTCCAAATGGGCTAAGCTTATGAGGGAAAAGTACCTTGATTCTGATGATCAGGAGAGGATTTTTACAACCTTGTCCCTTCCTTGTGGGTATGCTATGTGGAATTTTATGTTCTCTTATCGAGATCTTATTCTTCCCTCTTTGTCTTGGTTGATACATAATGGTGCAAGGAACATTTTTAGGAATATTCTTGGAACAAGCATAAACTGTTATGTCATATTTAAGATTGGTCTCCTTTGGATGCTCAACTAAAAGATACTTAGGGTACTGAAGTTTGTTTTTATTTTTATCTCAATAATGGCACTATTGTTTGGAAGGAGCTTTCTATATTCAGCGATGCCTCGAGTTTGGTATCTCAATTATACCATGAGTTGAGTTCTCGTGTTATCATCTTTTCTTCTCAAGAAGATGAGCTCATTTGGTTGGGTTCTCCTTCTGGATAATATTTTGTGAAGGTTGGTTATAATTCTAATTTTCCTACCCACGCACCTAATTTTTGGCCTTTTAGATTATTGTTGGGAGCTTCTTGTCTCCCTAAGGCTGGGGATTTTGCATGGTTGACCATTCTAGATAGAGTCTTAATGGGTGAAAGGATGGACAGATTGGGGATAATAGTTGTATTTCCATGCACCTTGTATGGTTATTTCATGGAATCTGCAAATCATTTGTTTCTTCATTGACCTTTTGTTATGGATTGTTAGTACTGGTTGTTTCACAGATTGGGTTGGAATGCAGCTACTGGTCCTATTCTGTGTGATCATTTTAAGGCATGAACTTTTTTATATAGATCTACCTTTGCCCCTATTTGGAAGATAAGTCCTTCCATTGTAATCTAGAATATTTGGCTTGAGCGTAATGAAAGGGTGTTTAGGAACAAACACGCCTCTTAGGTAGATGTGATCTTTAAAAAAAAAAAAATCTATATCTGAAGTAATGTTGTCATACCACATTAAGAATATTAAATCTACTAAACCTTTTTCTAGATGGGATTTATTTATCCATGAAAATTGGCTATTGCTCCAATCCCTTCCAGTCCATGGTTGTCAATCTAATAATCCATCTCTTTTGTCTCGATCCTAGGTGAAATGGTCCCCCCCCCTTCTATTTTTCATAAGCTCAATTACGATGGGGTTGCTAGGGGTGATCCTAGCCTCTCTAGGGCTAGGGCTATCATAAGAAGCTCAAATGGTAAAGTAATTAGAGTTGTTTGTAAGAAATTGCCACCTAATACAAACAATTTAGCTGAGATGGAAGCCCTCCTTCTTGGTTATCCTATGCTATCTCCATGAATATTTCCAATCTTATCATTAAAGGGGGTTCTATGGTTGTTTTCAATATTGTTTCATCTAAGAAATCTTCTTGTTGGAAATTGTAATATAGACTTGTTTTGGTTATGAAAAAACTGACTTCCTTTCAGAATTTTGAGTTCAAACATTGTTATCGTGAAGCTAACATGTTTGTCAATTTTTTTGGCTAACAAGGCAATTGATGATGATTCGGTTCTTCAGTTCTTCAAGAAGTTGAGGAAAATTCTTTTCCATACTTGTCTTAACTTCTCCTTATGAGTACTTGGAATGGTAGCACTGATATTCTGATTTACACATTATTATATATTGTTTGTCATTTCCTTATATATTGTTTGTCATTTCCTTATCTATTGTGATAACACCTACAGGTATTCAGATTCATCATGTCTGGTCATAATGGCAATGGGCATGCTACATTAATCCTTCTAGAGATTTTGAGGTTGTGTTATCCTCCGTTGTGGTTTTGGTTTACTTATTTGGCCATGGGAATTTCTTTTACGATCCACATGTTAGTTTATTGAATCGAGGCTTTAAATTGACTAACTTTCCCTACTTTTTGGGGCCTCATTAATTGGCATTAAATCACATCTTTTGATGGACATTATTTACTGCTTATTTCAAACATTAGTTTTATTTGTTTGTTAAGGCTAGTCATGTCATCATGCATTAAATTGGCTCGATGTTTTGTACTTACTTGGCACTTTTCCTGTGCTCGATTGTCCTCTCAACTTTTTGGTATTGATAATTTGGGGCTATAGTTTATGTGTATATCACTAATTTGTAGTGTGCCTTGGTGCTCATTTTTTTGCGTCTATCCATTTAGCAGCTGCAGGTGGCATATTTTTTGTTTTAACAAGTTGGTCTCCTTTTTCCTATGATACTTTGGTTGGTATCCCTCTCACCATATTGGGCATTCACCATATTACTTCATCACATGTGCAAGACCCCCTGATGCCAAACTTGTCTTAACCTATTTTTATATTTCTAAGAATTGGGAATTTGTTGTAATGGTGTCCCACTTCACATGTTGTTATCTATCGTCCACCATTGGGATGACACTTTCTTGCAAGTATTTAGATTTTATCTATCTAGTTTTATGGCCTTGGTTATGGGAAGCCTTTTTCTTAATATACAAATGTCTCTTTGCTAATATATATTGTTGTGTTTCTAATTCCCATGATTCAATATTATGTATGGGATGCATTTTATTGATCTCATTCACGGTATTGGATTAAGGGTATGATGAGGATGCTTATACCATTAATTTGTGGATAATTTTTTGTTTAATCATTCCAAGACTACTAATATTGATCTTGGCAGAATGAAGAGGTTGTGTATATGCATGTATTCAGGTTGGGATGGCATTTTGTGTCAATTCATGAAACTTCAATTACATAAACTCTAATTCTCTAAGTTGTGTTACATTTCCTTTTGGCTCTCTTTTGTTCTTCTGGCCTTTGTATTTAATTACTTCTAAACTCCAAAGTATACAAATGGAGTATGTAATATGCAATATGAGGTGGATGTCATGTTTTGGGATCTCTCATTGACTATCCGCTGGTATATTGGGGTTGTTGTAGCAATTTGTCTTTTTGTGATCTTTCATAAGATCTGGGCAAGGCTAAAGGTTTTCTTTCATCCATTCTTTCCTACCAGCACCCACACCGAATGGAGGTGTAAATATTTTATCTTAATTAATATAATTTTTGGGCTCAGACCTTTTCCAAAAAAAAAAATGCACAACTTCAAAACATGCACAATAATAAAATATTTAATGTGTATTATATATACTACTTGATTCCATAGCTACTTTCCAATCTTCACACATACTTCAACAAAGATTAAATTCTACTTAAAAATATGTATTATAGGTCATGATTAAGATCATTTATAATTAGATTGATAGAAATAATGTTTTTGATTTCTACCATGAAAACATGAATTCACCCAAAATTACAAATGAAGATATGATAGATGAACCCACATAAGGCCAACAATTTTTTTTCATTAGTATATTTAACTCCAAATGCCATGTCTTTAAAAGTGGAATATAGCTATTTCTAGACCAAGGACCCTTAACCAAAAATAAATCCATATATTTCTTTTAAAATTTGCATAGTAACATTAAGAAAAAACCCTAAAGATAAGTTTCAATGGCCCCTTTAAGATTTGTTTTTATTTGTCAATGACGAATTTTTAAGAGATCTACAAACTTAAATATTAGCTGCAATGTAGTTCTTTTCATAGGTAAAATATTATCTTTTTAATTGTAATATTAAAATTTTATTAAAAATATTACTTTACATTTTTCTTTTCTTTTTTTCTTTTTATTTTTATTTTTATTTTTAAATTATAGCTTTATGCGATAAAAAAATATTAGATGCTAATAAAAGGGAAAATCATACAATATAAGTGTACTACTCATAGAATGACATAACCATTCACTAGGCTCATTAATAGGTATTTAGAAATATCACTTATAAATTTGGTTGTCATGATTAAGGTTAGAAATTACCTACTTTGCAATCTCCACCTTACATTTCTACTCACTTTAGTTCACATCCCTTCTTTGTGTTTTAGGTCTATTTACACATAATTTTGGTCATCTACATGATCACAAAAAGATGTTTTAAACACCCCAAACCTTATTAACCAATTCCTTGCCACCATATAAAATTAGAAGCATTAACATGTAAATACAAGTTTGAAAATTAAAATTTTATGTTTTTCACCCTTTGATTCACTAAAACTTATCATATTTTCAATATTCATGTGTTTGAAAAATTAGTACATGGGGTTAACTTATAAATCCATTTCCCCCTCCACTCATCAATTAGATGCAACTGTGAATTTTTAGTACTATTATATTATCTCCACCATGTAGGTATTCTTCAAGGAATCCATTATAAAGCAAGGGAAGAAAGATAAAAGTTCAAGGTCCTAGTTATTGTGCAACTTTCTTTGACAATTGAAAGCACATAGTTTCCCTTTCCTTTTATATTCTTCATATCAATTCCTCCATGTTTCTCATTTATGAACCATTAGAAACCCATTTTCCTATCCAAAACCATTTCCAAATCTATAAACCTTCTCCATCATCCCTATTTCCAAAATAAATTTATCTCCCCCCTCTTGCACATCAATATTTTTCTTTTTCCCTGTACAATAGGAAAATGGGAAGCAAATGATAATAGAAGAATTACTCCCAACTTTGCAATTTGCACGTTAGGAGGAAAGGATAACCCCACTATGCTCAAGGGTTGACTAAGGCTTTTAGTGGGAATAAGGTTTGTTCTTCCTTGGAATGTGGGAATGATAAGTGGGAAAATGACTAGATGAAACAATAGATCTAATAGAGAAGATGCTAAAAAGTTGATTAAAATAGACTAATGAAAATTGATATTGAGCTCAAACTAACAGAAACCAAAATCAGAAGAAAAAAATGACCTACACCAGAAATTTCAGTAACAAATAGCAGGAACAAAGTGGCTAGTCAATATATTCCTAGGAACACAGTAGGTAGTCGACCTATACCTAGCACTTTTCAGATGAATTTTTCATAGGATTTGCAATTGCTCCTATGCTGCCCAAAAAAGTTTCGACGACTTTATAACTGGTTACTACACACAAAAAACAGGGGAAGAAGGTTGGGAAAAGGGGTTTGCCTTGGTCAAACCCCTGTTTAGGAATTAACCTTGAAATGAAATTAAAGGGAAAGTGTGTTGTTATATAATAGAGGCTAGATCTAAACAATCAAGCATATAATACCTAGTAGATGTAATTACTTCTTTGGATATGATCAAGAATGTTGATGCAATAGCTTTGAATAAACACAAAAACCCAAAAGGAAATCATTCAAGACAAAACATCATGGAATAGATGTTGTAATTCTCCACAATGATTGATTAAGGAGAAGAAGAACGAAGCTTGATGGGTGAATGTAAATCTCCTTTCTTGATAGAAACTCCTTTGCTTTGCCTCCAATGGGGTCCAAAGAAGTTAGATTTATAGAATAAGGGACCTTGTTTTCATGAGAAGAATGAAGACTTGAACACTTGATCTTTCTAGCTCTTGATGGCTTGAAAATGGACTCACGGATGCGTAATGAATGCTTGCAATGGATAATGGACTCACAAGTGTATAATAGATAGCTATGTAGTGAAGAATAGATTATCAAATGACAAAAATACTTTGTAAGTAGGGTCAGTAGCACCCAAAGAATTTAAATAGGGTCTATAGGAGTTGAAGTGGCCATAAATGGTCCAATGTCATTGATGGAATACATCTTTGGTAAGAAAATGCATTAAAATAAGAATTTGGAAACTCAAAACTTTAAATAACAACAGTTAAGTGGGATTTTGTAGGGAACTTAGTTTTAGATGGTTTTTAGTCCTTAACAAGCATTGTAACTGATCAGAATTAGCTGGGTAAGTTGGGTAAAAGTTCTATATGAATGAAAATGATCAATGTATGACATAAGGAATGCCTGGTGTATGGACTGAGATTCAGGAAGTTCAATAAAATATAGTAAATTTGCAATTTCTTGATGTTTCATTACATGGTTTGAGTTCCATAGTGACTCTTGAGTGTTTGTAAAGAATTGAGAACACCTATATCATTTTTTTGAACAATTTTGAATGTACTCAGATCTATATTCATTTCATTTTTTAACAATTTGTATTGACAGTCAGATTATGACTATTACATGACTATTTTCCTTATAACAGTCTGATTGTGTGAATGAAGATGACTATTACATGAATGATTATGAATTGCTTCTCATGGAATGGTTCTAATTTAACATGTATTATATAATCCTAACATGATATTTACCAGATGAAGTGAGAAAAATAGGTGATCACCATGGCAGGGTCGAAGAAGTTGAGGCATTTGGAGGCTAGGGTATAGAAGCGAGAGTTTTTCCTTAAGGAGAGGGATATTTTATTGAATATTGTGTATGTACATGTAAAATACATGATGAGGAACCTTGGTTGGGGTCTGAACTAGGATGCCCTATTTTTTAGTGCAATTTAGAGAGGGTATGGTGGATCCATCATCTAAACAAGCCATAGAAGAAAAATAATGACATAATCTCTTGTTTTAGGCCATATCTAAAGATTGTGGAAAGTTAAGTGTCTTGAGTCAAGCCCTTCTAGTATTTCCTTTGTAAATGGAGGCCTAATTGGGGTTTTGGCTAGTAGAAACAATAGATTTTGAGAGATACTTTCCAAAAAAAAATACATCATCTTGATATACACTGTGTAGGAGGATAATGGGTGTCTAAAACTGTAATTTGTTTTGGGGATGCTTTGGGAAAATCAAAAGATAAGTTGACTGTACTCGGGAAATAGGGCTACTAGGATTGGGGGCCTATAAGTAGAATTATTGATAAGGTATTAAAGTAAGATCATAAGAACCATTGGATCATGGTCGGATAAGTGTTTTAAGTCATTAAACACCCTCAAAAGTAGTGATTGTGTGGAAGAAGTCAAATTTTCAAGTTGGTAGCATTTGGGCACTTGGGGTCATTGGGTGAAGAACACCTTAGAAGACCAAGCATAGCAAGTTTTGGATCAAACCAACATAACCACTATATCAGGTGGTATCAGAGCATCAATAAGTATATCCTTGAGAAGGGAGGAGATACAAGTTTCAAAAGTGGCACCTAAGAACCAAATGACAAGAGAGATAGAAGAATTGAGGGAAGCCCTTGAGAATGAGAAGAGGGAAAATAGAGATTTGGAAGAAGAAATGGAAAGAGAAGAAAGATAGTTAAGGAGGGAGAGATTACAACTGATAACAAGGATAGAAGCCTTGGAGAAGGAAATAAAAGATCCTAGGAGAGAAGAGGTTCATGAAGAAAACCATGGAGAGAAGAAGAAGAGTACAATGAAGGACAATAAAATAGGGGTCATAGGGAAGAAAATGATCCTAAGGAGAGGAGGCTCATGAGGTTTATAAGAGAAGTAAAAGGCAATGGTGGTAGGAGCAATGTTGATTTTCCAATCTACCAAGGAAAGATGGATACTGAGGAATTGCTTGGATGGGTAGAATCACTTGAGAATTATTTTAATCTTGAGGATGTAGAAGAGGGGAAGAAAGTGAAGTTGGCTAAAGAAAGGTTAAGGGGAGCAACCATTACATGGTGGACCAACGTTCAGAATGAAAGGATAGAAATGGGGTTGAATACAATCTCCAATTGGGAGAGGATGAAGAATATGGTGAAGAGTCAACTCTTGCCATCAAATTTGGCAATACAAATCAAGATGAGAAGGAAACATTTGAAGGAAAGGGATATGAATATTATGTCATATACTGAGAAATTTCACACCCTAAGAATTAGGGGAGGAGTGGAAGATGAGGATGAGAAGGTGACTAGATACATAAATGGGCTAAGATACAACATCCAGGATGAGATAGGGTTGAATGTGCCAAGGACCCTTGAGAATTGTTTCAATTAGCAGTTAGAGCAGAGGACAAGTTGAAGAGGAAGAATGAGAGACAATGCAATAGAGGGGGTGGAGCCATGAGAGGAAGAGGTGGAAGAAAAAATTATGATTTTCAGAGCAACAATGATAAGGATAAGGATAAAGATTTCAGATTAGAGAAAAAGGAGGCCATAGAGGTGGAAGACTTGGAGGAGGAAGAGGAAGTGGTATCTTCACAAGTAAATGTTTCCATTGCAATGAGGTGGGGCATCAATAATTTCGGTGTCCAGAGTGGAATGAACTAGATCAAAACAAAGAAAGGAGAGCACATCCCATACAACAAAAAGAAGAGAAGAATGAATCTATAATGGCTTATCCATAGGTAGTGGAATGTCTTTTAAGGAGGAAAGGAGAAACATTAACACAACCAAAAGCAATCATATTCAGATTCAAATGTTTGGTTCAAGGCAAGTTATGCACTTTAATTATTGATTCAGGGGCACATAGTAATTTGGTTTCACTGGAGATGGTGACTAAGTTGGGATTGAAAATGGTAGATCATATTAACCCTTACAAATCCACTTGGGTAAGTCAAGCATTTCATGTAGAGTTTAGTCAAAGAGACCTTGTTAATTTCTCAATTGGTCCCTATAATGATCAAGTAATGTGTGATGTCATAGATATGAGTTGTGGACATATAATTTTAGGAAGACCATGGTAATGGGATAGAAGAACTATTAATGATGGACATATTAACACTTATATTGTGCCTAAGGGCAATCAAAGGTATAAGAACCAACCTCTAGTTTGTAGGGATAAAGAGAGAATTATAATGTGTTTTGGAGATCAGATTGTGTAGGGTCAGAGCATGTACGATACTGGTTGGAAGATGGATGCAAAGTTGAAGCAGTCTAAGGGGAAGGATAGTCCTAATGATGTAGGGCTTTGGGATTTTGAATGTGTGCAAGTAGGGACCATCAGTTTTCCTATTGTTGAGCAGGTGAAGGGTGAAGGAATGGAGAAGTTACAGAGGCAGAAAATGAAGGAGATGGGGGCAACAATACAGTCCCAATACAAGCAACACTGTCCTAGAAGGGGACATCAAAATAAATACTTTATTTATAACAAGTTTTTTGATGTGAACACAGGATGGAGGGGTAGAAATCAGGTGGCTTTCAGAGATTATTGGATCTCTAAAAGGAAGATGGAACCAAGACATGATCAAAATGGTGGATGGAAGACAATGTCCAATTCTTGGGACAAGAATTCTTTTAATGTTGAGGAATATGGTGCAGGGGCACCTATAAGTATGAACAACATGATGGAGTAATATAGGAGTCACTAAGGAGGCATGAAGACTTAGAAGACAACCAAGATCAACTATAATGTATTGAAGTCCATTATGGCTTATTGTAATGACTTAAATGTTGTAATGGACAAATGTCCTAAAGGTCCTGAAGGTCCTGATAAGGGCCTAAGACCAAAATACTTTGTAAGTAGGGTCAATAGAACCCAAAGAGTCTAATTAGGGTCTATAGGAGTTGAAGTGATCATAAATGGTCCAGTGGCATTGATGGAATAAGTCTTAGGTAAGAAAATGCATTAAAATAAGAATTTGAAAATTCAAATTTTTAAATAACAACGGTCAAGTGGGATTTTGGAGGGAACTTAGTTTTAGATGGTTTTTAGTCCTTAACTATCATTTTAACTTATCAGAATTGGTTGGGTAAGTTGGAGAAAAGGTCTATATGAATGAAAATGATCAATGTACATAATAAGGAATGCCTGGTGTACAGACTGAGACTCAAGAAGTTTAATAAAATATAGTAAATATGTAATTTCTTGATGTTTCATTGCATGGTTTGAATTCCATAGTGAATCCTGAATGTTTGTAAAGCATTGAGAACACCTATATCATTTTTTTGAAATTTTTTGAATGAACTGAGATCTATATTCATTTCAGTTTTTAACAATTTATATTGACAGTCCTTTAATTTCATTGTTTTCCTTATAATAGTTTGATTGTGTGAATGAAGATGAAAATTCCATGAATTATTATGATATTTTTCTCATGGCATGGTTCTGATTTAACATTTATTATACAATCCTAACATGATAATGTGAAGATGAAGTGAGAAAAGAAGGTGATCACCGTGACAGGGTTGAAGAAGTTAAGGAATTTGGAGGCTAGGGTATAGAAACGAGATTTTTTAGTTAAGGAGAGGGATATTTTATTTAATATTATGTATTTCAATGTCAAATACATGGTGAGTAACCTTGGTTGGGGTCCTAGAAGTGAGTGGAAGGGTATGAACTAGGAGGCCCTAGTTTTAGTGCAATTTAGAGAGGGTGTGGTGGATCCATCATCTAAACAAGCCATAGAAGAAAAATAATGACATAATCTCTTGTTATAGGCCATATTTAAAGATTGTGGAAAGTTATAGTGTCTTGGGTTAAGTCCTTCTAGTAGTTCATTTGTAAATGGAGGCCTAATTGGGGTTTTGTCTAGTGGAAACAATAGCTTTTGAGAGATACTTTCCAAAAAAAGCATACCGCATCCTGACATATGTTGTGTAGGAGGATATTGCATACCTAAAACTATAATTGTTTTGGGGGATGATTTGGGGAAATCAAAAGATAAGTTGACTGTACTCGGGAAATAGGGCTACTAGGATTGGGGGCCTATAAGTAGAATTGTTCATAAGATATTGGAGTAAGATCACAAGAACCATTGGAGAATGGTGGGATAAGTGTGTTAATTCATTAACCACCCTAAAAAGTAGTGATTGTGTGGAAAAAGTTAGATTGTCAACTTGGTAGCATTTGGGAACTTGGGGTAATTGGGTGAAGAACACCTTAGAAGACCAAGCATAACAATTTTTGGATCACACCACCATAAAATCTACACTAGGTGGTATCAGAGCATCAGTATGTAGATCCTTGAGAAGGGAGGAGATACAAGTTTCAAGCATGGAACCTAAGAACCAAATGGAAAGAGAGATAGAATAATTGAGGGAATCCCTAGAGAATGAGAAGAGGGAAAAGAGAGATTTGGAAGAAGCAAAGGAAAGAGAAGAAAGATAGTTAAGGAGGGGGAGATTACAACTGATAAAAAAGATAGAAGCCTTGGAGAAGGAAATACAAGAACCTAGGAGAGAAGAGGTTCATGAAGAAAACCATGAAGAAGAAGAAGAGTACAATGAAGGACAAGCAAATAGGGGCCATAGGGAAGAAAATGATCCTGAGGAGAGGAGGTTCATGAGGTTGATAAGAGAAGTACAAGGCAGTGGTGGTAGGAGCAATGTTGATTTTCTAATCTACCAAGGAAAGGTGGATATTGAGGAAGTGCTTGGATGGGTAGAAGCACTTGAGAATTATTTTAATCTTGAGGATGTAGAAGAGGGAAAGAAAGTTAATTTGGCTAAATAAAGGTTAAGGGGAACAACCCTTACATGGTAGACCAACATTTAGAATGAAAGGATAGCAAGGGGGTTGAATACAATCTCAAATTGGGAGAGGATGAAGACTATGGTGAAGAGTCAATTCTCGCCATCAGATTTGGAAATACAAATCAAGATGAGAAGAAACGATTTGAAGCAAAGGGACATGGATATTATGTCCTATACTGATAAATTTCACACCCTAAGAATTAGGGGAGTGGAAGATGAGGATGCGAAGGTGACTAGATACATCAATGGCCTAAGATACAACATTCAGGATGAGATAGGGTTAACTGTGCCACTGACGCTTGGAGAATGTTTTCAACTAGTAGCTAGAGTAGAGGAGAAGTTGAAGAGGAGGAATGAGAGACAAAGCAATAGAGGAGCTCGAGCCATGAGAGGAAGAGGTGGCAGAACAATTTATGATTTTCAAAGCAACAATGATAAGGATAAGGGTAAATATTTCACATTAGACCAAAGAGGAGGCCATAGAGGTGGAATACTTGGAGGAGGAAGAGGAAGTGGTATCTTCACATGTAAATGTTTTCACTGCAATGAGGTGGGGCATCAATCATTTTGGTGTCCAAAGTGGATTGAACTAGATCAAAACAAAGAAACGAGAGAATATATCATAAAAAAAGAATAAGAGAAGAATGAATCTATAATGGCTTATCCATAGGTAGGGGAATGTCTCCTAATGAGGAAAATACCATCATTAACACAACCACAAGCAAGCATATTCATAACCAAATGTTTGGTTCAAGGAAAGGTATGCACTTTAATTATTTATTTAGGGGCACATAGTAATTTGGTTTCAATGGAGATGGTGACTAAGTTGGGATTGAAAATGGTAGATCATCCTAACCCTTACAAAGACACTTGGGTAAGTCAAGCGTTGCATGTAGAGGTTAGTCAAAGAGCCCTTATTAATTTCTCAATTGGTCCATGTAATGATCAAGTAATGTGCGATGTCATAGGTATGAGTTGTGGACATATAATTTTAGAAAGACCATGGTAATGGGATAGAAGAACTATTCATGATGGATATCTACACACTTACATTGTGCATAAGGGTAATGAAAGGTATAATCTACAATCTCTGGTTCGTAGGGATAAGGAGAACATTATAATGTGTTTTGGAGATCAGATTGTGTAGGGTTAGAGCAAGTATGATACTGTTTGGAAGATGGATGCAAAGTTGAAGCAGTCTAAGGGGAAGGACAATCCTAATGATGTAGGACTTTGGGATTTTAAATGTGTGCAAGTGGGGACCATTAGTTATCCTATTATTGAGTAGGTGAAGGGTGAAGGAATGGAGAAGTTGCAGAGGAAAAAAATGAAGGAGATGGGGGTAGGAATACAACCCCACTACAAGCAGCACTGTCCTCGAAGAGGACATCAAAATAAATGCTTTATTTATAACAAGTTTTTTTATGTGAACACAAGATGGAGGGAAAGAAAGTAGGAGACTTTGAGAGATTATTGGATCTCTAAAAGGAAGATGGAACCAAGACATGATTAGACTGGTGGATGGAAGACAATGTCCAATTCTTGGGACAAGAATTCTTTTATTATTGAGAAATATGGTGCAGGGGCACCTAGAAGGATGAACAACATCATGGAGGAAGCTAGGAGTCACCAAGGAGGCATGAAGACTTGGAAGACAACCAAGATCACCTTTAATGTATTGAAGCCCATAATGGCTTATTGTAGTGACATAAATGTTGTAATGGACAAATGTCTTGAAGGTCCTGATAAGGGCCTAGGACCAAAATACATTGTAAGTAGGGTCAATACAACCCAAAGAGTCTAATTAGGGTCTATAGGAGTTGAAGTTATCATAAATGGTCTAGTGGCATTGATGGAATAAGTCTTAGGTAAGAAAATGCATTAAAATAAGAATTTGAAAATTCAAAATTTTAAATAACAACGACTAAGTGGGATTTTGGAGGGAACTTAGTTTTAGATGGTTTTTAGTCCTTAACAAGAATTGTAACCAATCATAATTGGTTGGGTAAGTTGGGGAAAAGGTATATATGAATGAAAATGATTAATTTACAACATAAGGAATGTTTGGTGTATGGACTGAGACTCAGGAAGTTCAATAAAATCTAATAAATATGCAATTTCTTGATGTTTCATTGCATGGTTTGAGTTCATGGTGACTCTTGAATATTTGTAAAGCATTGAGAACACATATATAATTGTTTTGAACAATTTTTAATGAACTGAGATCTATATTCATTTCATTTTTGAACAGTTTATATTGACAATCCTTTAATTTCACTATTTTCCTTATAATAGGTTGATTGTGTGAATGAAGATGACCATTCCATGAATGATTATGATCTATTTCTCATGGAATGGTTCTTATTTAGCATGTATTATACAATACTAACATGGTATTATGTAGATGAAGTGAGAAAAGAAGTTGATCACCATGACAGGGTTGAAGAAGTTGAGGAATTTGGAGGCTAGGGTATAGCAATAGGATTTTTTCCTTAAGGAGAGGGACATATTATTGAATATTGTGTGTTTAAATGTCAAATGCATGGTGAGGAACCTTGGTTGGGGTTGTGGAAGTGATTTGAAGGGTCTGAACTAGGAGGCCCTAGTTTTAGTGCAATTTAGAGAGGGTATGGTAGATCCAATATCTAAACAAGCCATAGAAGCAAAATAATGACATAATCTCTTGTTTTAGGCTATATATAAATACTGTGGAAATTTAGCTGTGTTGAGTAGTGATATCATATCCCATGTTGAATTTAGATTTTAATGTAGAGGGTGAAAGAGGTTGATCTTGAGCTTTATGAAAATGTGTGGTATAAGGAGAAATATGAGGAGGATTGGTTTCTTTAGTAGGTGCTCCATCGCTATTCCTATCATCTTTAGTTGGTGAAGAGGAAGAAAGATTATCATGATCTTGTTGCGTAATTTAAATTCTTGGGGAAACATCATCAACAAAGTATTGAACATCGGGATTATGGATAATACTTTGATAAAAGGAAGATTGTTGAAGATCATCCAAGGATAAGCTATCCTCTCTAAGATTATCTATTAAATTAGGTTGAGGAAGTGGAGATCTAGGTCTCACTAAAATGGGTTCATTAGGGGATAGATCTCTATCATCATGATTAGTATTAAGAGGAGTAATATTTTTGCTAGGTTCATTCGCAAACACCCTTATATAATCTATGTAATCCATGAATTTTGCTAAAATTTTAATGATAAACACACATGGAATATTGATAAGGGACTTGAAACATGCCTTATAAGGGATAAAAATATTAGATAACCTCATAATTCCATATTCAAGGATACCATGAAGGAATACAAATTTCATAAAATTCAAGAAATCACGATTCACTCAATGTGATTGGTAAAGAGAAGTAAGGAGGAATGTAACCACATATGTTATGACACACCAATCTAATTTAGAAAATTCCATAGTGAATGAAATCTAACATAAAAATAAGTATTGAAATGGAATGGGTCAGGTTCACCAATATTTACAATAGGAAAATGGGAAGCAAATGATAAGAGGCAAATTACTCCCCACTTCACAATTTGCTCATTAGGAAGAAAGGATATCCCCACTCAGCTCAAGGGCTGACTTAAGCTCTTAGTGGGAATACAGTCTTTTCTTCCTTGGAATGTAAGAATGATAAGTGGGAAAATGACTAGATGAATCAATAGATCTAATATAGAAGATTCTAAAAAGATAATTAAAATAGATTGATGAAAATTGATATCAAGATAAAACTGAAATTAGAAGACAAAACTGACCTGCACCATAAATTTCAATGAAAAATGGTAGGAATAGAGTGGCTAGTTGATCTGTTTCTTGGAACACAGCAGTTAGTTGACCTTTACCTGACACTTTCAGATGAATTTTTCATGGGATCTAAAATTGTTCATGTATTGCCCAAAAATGTTTTGACGACTCTGTAACCTATTCTTTCACATAGAAAAATGGGGAAGAAGACTTGGAAAAGGGGTTTTCCTTGGTAAAACCCCTATTTAGGAATTATATTTGAAATTAAATGATAGAAAAAGTGTGTTGTCATATAGTAGAGGCTAGATCTAAATAATGAAGCATATTATACCTGGTAGATGCAATTACTTCTTTGGATGTGATCAAGAAGTTGATGCAATAGCTTTGAATAAACACAAAAACCTAAAAGTAAATCATGCAATACCAAACCTCATGGAATAGATATTTTAATTCACCATAATGATTGATTGAGGAGAAGAAGAATCAAGTTTGAGGGGTGAATGTGGATCTCCTTTCTTGATAGAAACTCCTTTACTTGGCATCTAATGGGGGAAACAAGCTAGATCTATAGAAGAAGACACATTTCTTTCTTGAGAAGAATGAAAGCTTGAATGCTTGATCTTGATGGCGCTTGATGGCTCTTGATGGCTTGAAAATGGACTCATAAATGTGTAATGAATGCTTGTAATGGATAATAGACTCATAAGTGCATAATGGATAGTTATAGTGGGTGATGGATGATGACATGAGGAGATATAGGGGTTTATATACATCTTGCATCACTTTGGGGAGTTAAACATGAGCACACCGACCATGGGTCATTTTTTCCCTCTAAAACCTTGGCATAGGATTTCAGACCAAAATTGGACCCAATATCCTAGGAATACATTGCCAATGGCAATGCCTTTTTAGGTACACATCAACAATGGTGATGTGTTCCCAAGTACACATCACCAATGGCGATGTGTTCCTAGCAGAATGGTCCCATATTTTATTTGGGTGTCAGGGAAGTGAAGTATGTGCAAGAAAAGAAAGGGAAAATCACCTCGGGGTTGAAAAATGTCAAAAGGCCCAAAAATAAATGAATAGGTCCTAGGCGAGGAAATGAATTATGGGATTGGATGGAAAATAGAAAAACATGTCTAGAAATAAGGACCAACCTTGAGTTTAAGAAATATTCAAGGAGGTGGAGGACTCATATTTGAATTTAGGCACCTTTTAGTATTGTATGAGGTCCTACCATAGGAAATACACTAAATTAGGCACAAAATGATCTTAAAATTGAGCACAATTTAGGTGCTTACTTTTTAGGACTATACATTGCCCTATCTATTTTTTGTAATATTTTTTTTATCTTCCCTATTTCAAAGCCAATAGTAACCTCTTTTACTTCTCCATGGCCATTCTAATTTTGTTAACCCCTTTTATAATCACTAAATCCAAATCTAAAATAACTTCCCCCTCTTGTATATGTTAGAGTAATAGTCTATCGGGGTTACTAATTTAAATCATTATGATCTAATTAGTAACTTCCTTATTCACTCTAGTTTGCTTAAGCTAACCTTAGGTAGTTTCTATTTCTGTTAGTTTCCCTTTTT
>MU227846.1:219057-234691 GCA_018584345.1 Thuja plicata
GATCTAATTAGTAACTTCCCTATTCACTCTAGTTTGCTTAAGCTAACCTTAGGTAGTTTCTATTTCTGTTAGTTTCCCTTTTTAGGGTTTCGGCATCCTTTATAAGGATTGTCCACTTTGTAATTCAAAAAGGAGTTTATTCAGTATTGTTGATAATATAGAAATCATTCTTTTCAACATGATGTCTCCTCTGGATTTTTGGCCGCCTTAGATCCTTCTCTCTTCTGTCTTCTTCTTCTGTGTAATAGTCTTTGCATGCAGGTGATCTTGGTTGCATTGCATTTTAGCAATCTCAACAGTATATATCCTAGTGATCATTTCTAGATCCCTCTCAAGCTCTTCACTCTATATAGACTATTATCACCTAAATAGAGTACCCTTGTTGACTAAACTCAACCTATCAGTGAACATGGGAAAGATTCCCTGATTGTGGGCTCAGATATTGGAAGCTGACCTCTAGAGTAAGATGGCTCTTGTGTTACTCACCTAAACTTTCCCAAACTAAGATTTTGTAGAGGAAAGTGTTAGAAGGATGCAAAAAAAAAACTGAAATCTAATTGCTAAAAGGTGATGCATCAAACGGTATCTTTGAGACTCAAAAAATAACAAACACACATTAGAATCAATAAAAAAAATATTCCCTATACAATCAATAACACACAATCCTTTCATCAACAATTTGTAAGAAAGCTAAAATGACAGTCCCTAAAATGAGAAAAACTTCCTCACAGTTCAAAACTAATTCAACATAGACTTTCAACTTGCAAAGACTATGTACATCTACAAAAGGCATCAACATGCAATACCACCCCAAGGACCAATATCACCACAAGGATAAACATCAACACAAGAAAACTCAATTTTAGAAAAAATGAGAAGGCACAAGCTATATTTCATAGCTGAAAGGTGTTACAAATATGTAAAATCTCTCTGAAATGGGTTACAAAAACACTTTGCCTCTATTAAGAACTTAGAAAAAGTTACAAAATGACATTCCAAAGGAAAAAATAACTCCTTTCCAATGTGCAAGAGTATAGTATAAGGCCGAAATAATGAGCCTCTAAGGCTTCTTCAATTCTTCTTGCTATGCTGAAATTGTTCTTTATCATCTCCTTTCCCAAAGGCAATGAAAGTGTATGAACTCCTCAAATGATTGTGGGAAATAATTAACACCTTCTTTAGCATGATAGGCTTGCAACATCTTTATGGCTGTAATACACATTGCTTCTCTTAATGAAATTAGTGTATCCCTCTTATGTCAAGATATGTTCACTCTCTACTCTTCTCTTTAATATGTGATGTGCTTAAACAACTATGAATTCTCCTTGAATTTGCATGTGTACTATCTTTTCTGCTCTAGTGGACACTCACTTTGTTAGATAAAATCATGAATTTAAATACCTCTTTGATGTTCATAGCAATCATAGCTTTTTATTTTCTCTTGTATAATATATGGTAGCTCTTCCATTGCCTTGACTATATTGTAATGACATCCCTAATGATATTGCATTATTGACATATTTTACACCTGTTCATAACTATACTATTCCTAGAGTTGTATTTCATCATCCTATAGCATGCTATCTTTGCATTGAAAATTGATTCCCTTGCACTGTTTTGAATATATTATTATATCATGAAACAATATATGACTTAGAGATTTATCTTTATTATTTATCAACATGTTGGGATCAACCCTCGTGGGATCCCACTTAATTCCCACATGCCAACAAATAATAACTATGTACCTTCTCCTTCATACAAAATAAACTTATTAGATAAAATTGAGCATATAGATCTTTCTTTTGATAATTCTTGTTTTCTTAGATTTTTGTGATAGCTAGTTGTTATGATGCATGTTAAGATCAATTTGTTGTTTGTAGATGCGGGTATATGTAGTATATGATGACCTGACATTTCTTAGATCATAGATCTAACATCATTCTTATCTCTCATATGTAGGGATTTAGTAGCAAGGAAGCAATGACTAGATGTCAGGCAAGCAAGAGGACTAAAGACAAGGCAAAATAACACTGGCCGGACTCGTTACCCAGGCAATGGAGAGTCACCCTTTACTCACTATGTTTTTTATTCTTTAAATTATCTTCAAATGTAAAATATGCCTTTCATTTGTATGTTAATGGTTAGTCTCCTGTCTTGTGTGTGATATTATTTATTTTCACTCTCAATCAAGATTACTTATTTGAAAATTATTTAGATTATATCTTATGTCATATGCATCTACATAATGCATTGTAACATGTGTAATCTTCTTCTCTTTTTCTTTATGCATATGAATGTGATTCGAAAGAACTAAAATGTACCTTAATTCAGTTTAAAACATAACAAATCTACCTAATTGAGCTTGGTATTGAAAATTGGTAATACACACCAATAGTGATAGTTTCACCAACCTTCTAGGTTTAATTATTTACCATAATTGTACACACTACTATAAATAAAATATAATTGTACCTTTCCCTCACCAATTATTCTCTTTGTACTAATATTTCCAAGGAAAAGAACTCTTCCATCATAATCTATGCATGCCAAAGACTACTTGTGAAGAGTCATATAATAGTAGAAACCTAAATCAACAAGAAAAAAATCATCACTAATGTTTTTATTATAAATAAAAAAATCATATATATCATCATAATTCTAGAAAAACATTATATGGATTAGCTTGAACCCTTTTTATTATTTATATATGTTGGAAATAACTGGAAGTGTGTACTGAGAGGGGAGAGGTGAATCAGTACCTCTAAAACTTTTAGTTAATTAACCTTTAACCTTATGTAATCAAATATTTTCTTTACCAATCATATCCATTGTTCTTTCTTTATGCATGTGATATAAATTCATAATCTTAATTGTATGTAGACATTCATAGAAACATTCATGAAAGTAATAACACATAACACAAGATATGGTAATGTAGAAAATCCCTGTTAAAAAGTAAAAACTGCAGTGGGGATGGCACCCACAAAAACTTCACTATCTACAGATTGGAAGGGGCCGGTTAAGGCTTATAATTTGATCACTACTGATGATCTACCCTGTTAGGAGTATTATGTAGAGATTATTTAAGGTCTACTCTATTAAGAGATTTAGCAACACTGTTTAGTGTGCACTCGGTTAAGAGATTTACAATAGGATTGTTAAATCCACCTTTCTTGAAAGGATTTCTTCTATTTGCTACACTTGTTAGAATGTAGAAAAAAATAATCATTGACCTGAGTGTGTGCAATCTACAATTTTTTATTACAGATCCATTCAAGATTACATGAACAAATGTATCACCTAATGTGATTGATTAATACCTCTATTACTCGGTAGCCTTGGTTCTTGGTTCTTGATAACCAAATTCATCTTTTGTTGTTATGCTTCTTGAAACTCTCAGTCTGATCCATAGATGTGCTCATTGGATACATTCATCCTCTCATCCATCATCAATTAATGATTATAACATCTATTTATATAATAGATTTGACCTTTCTAGTTTCACGTACAACAAAACTAACTCTATGATCAAAGGTTTACAACTTGACCTTGATCTCCTAGTTTACATGTTTGTATTCAGTTAGAATGATTAAAAAAATTACAATAATATTTATTTTCCTCAAGAAATGGATTTAAAACAAATCAAAACTGTAAAAATAGAATTTAGCTATTTTATCTGACGTGGAAGTCAGATCCACTTTTCTCGGGATATAATGTAATTTCATTGTCTGATGCTTAGTTTTCTCTAAAATCAGTTTGACTATCTTTCGGTGTTCCTTTTTTGAACTGGCTTTTGGGTTCCCTTTCTCTATCGGGTTCCTCTATTTCTTCTCTTTCGGTATGAAGTGTAACCTGCTTATCGAGTTCCTCTGTATTATCTTCAGGTTGCACTTTCAGTTTACACTGTAAAGCTTACGTCATCGGGTTTCTCTTTACTTAGTACTTTCGATCTGAACTGAAACCTGACTTTCAGTGTAGTGTAACCGACAGTTTATAACAACTATTTTCTCTTTGCATACTAATGAAAAAACTTATGTCATCAATCTCCCCCTTTGACATTAGTATCAAAAACTGATATGTGCAAAACTAATAAAGTGTTTATTATGTACACCATGTAATTTCCTTAGTCATTCCATGACTCCTCTTATGCATATGTTGGTATAGTATATATGTGTATATGTACACTTTCCTTTATACTATCCTTTTATAGTATGATATATATTAGTTTCCCCATGTTGTATATCCTGTACATATCATACTCAATATTTTTTTACTGTGACATTTCCTCTTTCCTTTTTTTTGTCACATATTAGTTTCCCCCTTTTTTGATAATAAGGTTTAAGGTGTATACCTATAGCTTATCAAAAATATGAGAGTGAGAGGTCTTCATTTCCTCCATCATCTTCTCCCATTTCTCCTTTAAATTCTCAAGAGCCATATTCTCTAATGTGATTTGAGCATGCATGTCGTAGATGTTGTCTGCTATAGACATCTCATGGGTGGAAATTAGCTGTCTTGCCGAACTTATGTGTTGTTTCAAAAGTGTGAGGTTCGGTAAAAATTGAGCCTGGAGCTTGGTAACCTCTTCTCAAAACTATGATTCTACTTCCCAAAGTTACTATCTTAACCATTTGATTTCAATTATCTTCTCATAATGCAATCTGATTGCATTTCCATATGTGGTTAGAATTTGAGCACTTGTATTTCGATCGGAATCGATCTTTGTAATCTTATCATTGTTATCCTTTGTGAATTTCTCCAAAGTGCATAGATTTTGAATTAAGGAAACAACTTTAGTAATGATTGGATCTAATTCATTGGTTAGTTATGAAATCTTTACCTTCTTTTTTGCCACTTGGTTGATCTTTTCTGTCAATTTATATTGGAACTTCTGTTCTGCTCATTCCTCAGTCGCCTTTTCTGCATCTACATTTTGTGTTGTGATGGCATCGGTGACAACGAAAAGTTGATCTAGAATGGGGGCATTGTGATCAACATCAATTTTGGGGACTATCTAGTTTAAGTTATCCCTTGTGGTATCCAGTACTAAGGAGTCACGATACTCCTTTTTGAGATTTTCTTGTAGTGCTTTTCTTTGGAATATTTCTCCATATTCTTGGAGTGATTCAAAATCTAATGTAGTTGGGTCACACTTCGGTATTTCAATTATTTCATCTAGTGTGACTTCTAACTTGCTTTTCTTGGTCTTCTTCTTTTTCTTCTATGATGCACCTATATGCAGAACAATAGCCAGCTTCTCTGCTTGTTCTGATGTGCTACTTGATGGCTTATGTGGTGTTGTACCTATTTCTTACTGCTCAGTGTTTTCCTATCAGTTTCTGAGGACATCTCCTTATCTACCTTTGGTGTATCTGCAGCTTCACCTTTGGTGTTCTTAGGCGTGATATCAAATATCTTATCTTGCTCATATTTCTCTTGTTGCACTTCATCTATATATTTTATTTGCACATCTTTTTCAGTGTTATCTCCATCTTTTTGTTCTCCACTAATGACTACCTGTTCATCGGTTGCATCCTTCTTTTCTCCTTCTCCTGCATCCTTGGGTATGCTTGTATCGAGATTAGGGGTCTTCTCCTTCTGTGAGATTATATTGATTGCTTGAATCAATAATGGTATCTGGCCCAGTATGTTTTCTTGTGCAGTGTTAGTGGATGTGTCTTGTTCCTTTGGCTGATCTAATGTAAGATTAATATCTTCATCTGCCTTGACCTCATTGACAGGATCATCGATGATGTCAATCATAGTATTTTCCAGCCATGTTTCATCAGCAACATTCATGTCCTTTCTTTCTTCTTTCTCCAATTCTACTATGTTTACATCCTCTACATCATTTATTAGTATGTGCTATGGGGTAGCCTGATTATCATCCTTTTTAGGCTCATTGATGAGAGGTAATTCTCTCTTGGGGATTGCTTCCTTAGTAGGTCTATTGAGTATTTTAATCCCAATTTTGTTACTCTGCTTCTCTAGCTCTATAAGCTTTCCCTCTAGAACCTTGTAAGCTCTCAACTTGGGTGATAAATCCTTTGCATGTTTCTCCATCATCTCCTAGATTTCTTCCATTTTGGATTCAGGAGGCATAAGAGAAACTATGACTCTTTCCCTTATATCCTTCTCATTCTTTAATGCATAAGTCCATCTGGAAGATAATCTTTCATGTAGTTCTTTTGGAATTTTTTCATCAAATTGTACAGGTACATATTTGAAGTTATCATTGCTTTTATCAGTGCTTCCTCAACCTTGTTTTGATGTTTAGGCTCTAATGTTAGCCACTTTCTTACCTTGGTGTCGGTTAAGCCACCTCTTTTTTCAATTGACTCACATATCTCATCAATAGTTTCAAGAATTTTAGTCTTTTCTGTTTGGACAGATTCATCCTGCTCTGTGTCCTCTATATCTTCCTTATTTGGGATTAATTTCCTTCTCCTCTTTAGTGCTGTGGTCTTTTTGGTTGGAGGTTTTCTTTTGTAGGTCCTTACTTGACCTTTCTTAATAGATGAAGGACTTGCATCCTTTGATGTTTGACTCATGGTCCTAGTAGTAGTAGTAGTCCTTGGCTTCTTTGCTGGTGGTGGAGGTGGTGAATCTGACTCTGTGGACTTTGATTCACTCTCCTTCTTAGCTTCACTGATGGGTGGCTGACCCTCAATTTCTTCTTTTTTCTCAGTTTCCTCTTCTATTACCGACAAATTTTTCTTCAAATTCTTAACCATCTTGTCTTTCTTCCTATCAATATTATTCATAACTAAGCCAATTTTAATCCTTTCTTTGGCTTCTTCATAAGTTCCAAGATTAAGTTGTGATTTATCTATTGGCTCATTTATCAATGCCTTAATATCATTTGATGCTTGATCTATGTTCACCTCATAATCAAGTGGAGCCAGCCATGCTATCCTCGGTACAACTAGTTTGATGTAGGTGTAGTCAGTGTCTACCATAAAATAAATGTCAGTCTTGAATTTTTCTATTAACTATTCTGGAATCCTTACTCTCTTCTACATTCTATCTTTGAATCTAATAAAGTATTCATCCATGACTGATTCAAAATTATCTCCTAGTGATTTGATTAACTCACTCATATGCATGGTCACTGGTCTTGTAGTATCACATTTGACATTTCCTATAGATGGGAAAGATTCTTGGAAATAGAAAAATATGCACATGATGAGAGATCCAAACTTACATGAATTAGACTTTGCATTTCTTATTGTCTTCATGTTCTCTTCTAATTGTTTGAGTAGTAGTTATGATAGATCCAACTGTAGTCCCTTCTTGACAATCTTGTATGTTGTATCCACTGGTCGGGATGCAATGTTGTTCATCTTGCTATCTTGAAAGAAATTGTATCCTAAGACACATGATCCAAATTTCAGTTCATCATCATTGATGGTGGATACCTTTAGTCCTCTTCCATCTCATGCTGCACCTGTATTCTTCTCAATTTCAAATTTAGGTGGGTGCTTTAGTGCCTTTACCTTATCAGTTATGGGATAGCCGGTAACAGGGTGTATGCCATCCCTAGTTATCAGTTTTGGCTCATCCAACCATGATTTTTGGTCATGTATCTTACTTAGTACTAACTGAATCCATTCAGTCTTGAACTCTTTTGGGAACCATAGGGCATTTGTGAGCCCTTTTACCTCAATGTGCTTATGCTATTCCTTGATATTTACATCATCATTGCAAAGCTTCTTGAAATCTTTCTCAACTTCCAGGTCTCCTATTTTTGCTATCTTGTAGTGTATATATGCTCGCACCTCTTTGACAAGCAAAACCCTAGTTGGTATTCTTGAGAATGCACCAGCATTATTGGGTTGCGAGGTAACCTCTGGGCATATCTAATACTTAGGTTCCTCACATGTACTATTCTTTATCAGATTAACCTTATTCTTCTTATCATTCTTGATCTTAGAGGTTCTCGATGTGGTTTCCATCATTTTTAGAATTTAGGGCTTTCCAGCAAATGATAAATAGAGTTCCCAGTTTATGTTGGTGCTTACTTTTCACCTTTGTAGCTATTAGGATTCTATTGGAGTGCTTGTGAATCAAGTTGGAGGTGCTCTGCAATCGGGTCTCCTTGTGCTCTGGTTTCCCTCTTTCTCTTCGCTCAAGTCACTGTGTAAAAATGAAACCCTTACATCGTCTATTTATAGAATTTTCCCTAAGTCAAGTCATTAATGCTCAACCACTTCTCAATGTGTGAAGATGGAGTTGTCGGGTGATACACTAACTTCTCTTTTGGTGAGAATGCAATGCTTCAGGGTGGCTATCAACTTGTTATTGTTTACTGACGGATTTCGGTGTATAGTGATGACAACATTGTCAACTCATATGATTACCGACGGATCTTGGTTTACACAAGTGACTTAGCATTTATGTGTTAACTGACGATTCTTGGTAAGTGTAGACAACTTAGCTCTATGTGTACACCAATGCATTTTGGTATGTATTGAACAATGAAATTGTTTTCACAGAATCATAACAAGTAATACAATAGTGCATCTTTAATCATGTTGATTTGGTATTTTAACTATGTATAATGGAACTGATGCAAAATATAACTTGGTATAATGCAGTTCTATACTTACTTGTTCTTCTTAGGTAGGGGTGGTGATGTCACCAGATCCATTGGATAAGGTGTCACCATTTGCATTGCTTGGTCTAGCTTCATCAGTGTTTGTATCTTTCCTCCATATTTTGTTTCTCATCTTCCTAATGTCTTCAATGGTGTTTCCATTGGCAAAGGTGTTGGTCTCTATCATTCGGTCTTTGTAGTCTTTCTTTAGATGACCAAATTTATGATAGTGTAGACATGCCATTCCGAGGTTAGTCCAGCTCCTAGACTTTCTTGTCCATTGTCTCATACAATTTGCAGCTATGTGACAAAATCTACCACATGCTATGCAGTTTACCCATGTATTGTAATCCCAGACATATTGGTTATCGACTCTTTTCAGTTGATAGGCATTTTCTTGATCTTTAGGCTTCCATGCTTTCTTTTTCTTCTTCCAGCATTCAAGAGATGTGTGCCCATGCATTTTTCAAGTTGGACAGTATTTGTCCATGTAGGTTTCCTTCTTTGGTTGTTTCACCTCAGATTTACATTCATATGCTTTATGTCCTTTCCTATTAAATTTATAATAAATTCCTATGAATGAAGGTGTGGATTTATGAATACCTTTCATTTTGTTCCTACATACATTTGATGTGTGGCCTGTCCTTCCACAGTGATTACATGTCAACTTTCTTTGTCTTGGATTTGTATATACATTCTTTGGACCAGCTTGGTATGGTGATTCTCCATTCTCAGTATAGCCTAGTCCAGTGTTGTTGTTGACTCTTATTTGTCCATCCAGAAAATCATTCATCCTTTTGTTGCTTTCTTCATCTCTCTTGGTTATGTCATTATGTTGTTTCTAAATTTCCACTTCTTGTTTCAGCTTTTCATTTTCTTCTCTTAGCTCACTGGTGGCTTCTATTCTTTCAATGAGTTCTATATTCATTCTGTTTGCCTCTTGACTAATAAGAATAATCTAATTTGTGATCTCATGATGATATTTTGTAAGTCTTTGTAATTCTGACTCTTTTTCTTGTAGTTTTTCAGTAATCTTCCTCCTGTCATCAATTTCTAGTGTTCTCTCTTTCTCAGCTTGTCTAGCATTGTTCATGACATCAATCATTATTACTTTCTATGTCTCTTCACTGATTTGTAGAGATTTCACTTGTCTAGCCAGATGTTGATTGATTTTGTTTAGACTTCTAATGCTTTCTTCTGATGTGTCTGATGCTTTGCTAGTTGTAGATCCTAAAGACTCAAATAGATCTAGTATCTCTTCTTCATGGTAATTTGTTTCATTACAGTGAGATTCCATAATATTTCTTTGAACTAGTAACTATCTCATCTTGATTCTAGCTTCTTTATACTACTAATAGAAGATCTAAATTTCTAGCTTTTGATTCTCAATACTTTTGTCAAGCCTGCAATTCTCCATTGTATGATCTTTTCTCTTAAGTCTTTAAAATTTCCAAATAAGAGATCTAGCTCTGATACCAATTGTTGGAAATAATGGGAAGTGTGTACTAAGAGGGGAGGGGTAAATCAACACCTCTACAACTTTTAGTTAATTAACCTTTAACTTTATGTAATCAAATCTTTTCTTTACCGATCATATCTGTTGTTCTTTCTTTATGCACATGATATCAATTTATAATCTTAATTGTATGTAGACATTCATACAAACATTCATGAAAGTAATAACACATAACACAAGATATGGTAACACAGAAAACCCCTGTTAAAAGGTAAAAACTATGGTGGGGATGACACCCACAAAAACTTCACTATCTGCAGATTGGAAGGGGCTGATTAAGGCTTACAATTTGATCACTTCTGATGATCTACCCTGTTAGGAGTATTATGTGGAGACTGGTTAAGGTATACTCTATTAAGAGCTTTAGCAACACTGTTTAGTGTGCACTCGGTTAAGATATTTACAATAGGATTGTTAAATCCACCTTTCTTGAAAGGATTTCTTCTATTTGCTACACTTGTCAGAATGTAGACAAAAATACTGATTGACCTGAGTGTGTGCAATCTAAAATTTCTGATTATAGATCCATTCAAGATTACATGTACAAATGCATCACCTAATGTGATTGATTAATACCTCTGTTTCTCGGTAGCCTTGGTTCTTGGTTCTTGGTTCTTGATAACCAAATTCATCTTTTTTTGTTCTACTTCTGGAAAATCTCAGTCTAATCCATAGATGTGCTCATTGGCTACATTAATCCTCACATCCATCATCAATAAATGATTACAACATTTATTTATACAATATATTTGACCTTTCTAGTTTCACGTACAACAAAAATAACTCTATGATCAAAGGTTTACAACTTGACCTTGATCTCCTAGTTTGCATGTTTGTAATCAGTTAGACTGATTAAAACAATTACAATAATGTTTCTTGTTCCTCAAGAAATAGATTTAAAATAAATCAAAACTTGAAAAATAGAATATAGTTGTTTTATTTGACGTGGAAGTCAGATCCACTTTTCTCGGGATATAACTAACTTTCGGTGTTTGATGCTTGGTTTTCTCTGAAATCAGTTTAACTGTCTTTCGGTGTTCCTTTGTTGAATTGTCTATTGGGTTCCCTTTCTCTATCGGGTTCCTTTGTTTCTGCTCTTTTGGTTTGAAGTGTAACCTGCTTGTTGGGTTCCTCTGTATTATCTTCAGGTAGCACTTTCGGTTTACACTGTAAAGCTTGTGTTGTCGGGTTTCTCTTTATTTAGCACTTTCGGTCTGAACTGAAACCTGACTTTCGGTGTAGTGTAACCGACGGTTTATAACAATTGTTTTCTCTTTGCATACTAATGGAAAAACTTATGTCATCAATATATTCCTTCTTCAAATGTCTACTTCTTCCATGTAGTTCCAACTCTTCACTCTTATCTTCCTTGAGGTCTTAGAGTGTCCTTTGGGATTTGACCTTTCTCCTTATCCCATTTAAGTCATTCTTTCCTTTGGGGCTTCCAAATACGTGCAAAATATTGTTTGATTTATGATTCATGGATCTTCTTTTAATTTTGTATAAAAATGAAGTAGTAATAAGAAATCCATTTTTTTCTCTACATCACTGTCACTAATGACAATAATTAAAGTTTAGAAATTATTAAGTAAAGATAAAAGTAATAATATACAGTTATCCTTTTCTCCCAACTTAACATCTATCTAATAAATTAGACATAAAATAAAACTAGATACATTTAAATGTTGTTATATAGAATCACCATTCTTGATTTTTCATAAATACAACCATATTTTTGAGGTAATTTTTTTTAAATCTTTTATTTTCATAGATATATCACCTATCCTCTCTATAACTTAAGTACAACAATCCCCTCAAATTTTTAAGAGGATAGAACATGAAATATACAATCAAATAGTTCATCATTCCTTGTCTATTTCAACTAATCTTCATTAGATAAATTATAATAAGTAACCACTAATCTCTTTCTTCAATTAGATATACCATCTTTAAGTTTCACATCTCATAATTGTAACATTGAATTTCTCAATATCCATATAAGAAGTCGATTCTATGGTTTTCTAATTATCCATAATACCAAAGCTCATGTGTAGCTAAAAATATTCAACACTTGATAGAAAGGAAACTCTCAAGCTATACAAAACTATTAAAGTTAATACCAAATATTAAGAAATAGGATGAATACTACAATAAAATCTCTTACAAGTGTATGAAATTCTAATTTATAATTATTTATACAAGGATTTGTACATGGACATCATGTGATTACATAAAATCACTAGTCATAATAGAATTAGAAAATCCTATGAACCTAGGATTTATGTGGAGAAATATTTTTTTATAAAAAACAAAATCACTACATAAAGAGAAGTAAGTATTAATATTCAAGAAATATACACAACCAATGTGCTAATACTCTCTTCACTCTACTACATTCCAATATCATTTATGTCTCAATAGTTATAAAAATAAAATAAAATAAAAAGTAACATCTCATATCATCTTATAAGAATAAAAAACACAACAATGGATTTGCATGTTTATCACACGAGTGCACTCAATGACTCCCCAATTAGAAAATGTAAACACAAATGCATATTTGATTTTATCATTCATGAAGTATCACATTCCTAAGTTTAGCACTATAATTTTTAGTTTGAATTAACTTGGGTGGGTTCCATCCATCATATAAAGATTCTTCACTTTTTCCTCTAATGGCTAGGAAATGGATTTTTCCTTTAATATTTCCCAAGTAAAAAATAATTATCATTGTCATGCTCGACTTCCTTGATGAATGCATATGGAAATTAATTTCAAGATTCTTGGAGAATCTTAATTTATAATTATTTTATATTTACAACATAGGAATCCAAGGACACATTCTAAGAGTGTTGGAGATACATAATATGTGTATGTGTGTGTGATTATAAGAAAAATAAAAAGTTAATAGTAACATAATTTATTTTTTAAAATTGATTAATGTATTTGGAAGTTTTCCAACAATAGTTAAATAAAGGAATTAACTTTAATATCCTTTATGCTTCCAATTATTCAAGAACACTCATTAATTCTCAAAGCTAGAAAGATAAATATCACATATATGTTGTAAACTAACCATTGTCCTTCATAAAATGTAACTAGTGCTATAGCTATGGAAAGTAAGATATTGACCTCTAAAACCCCAACATAGATTCAGTTAAGAATCCCAAATTCAAAGACAACAACAATAATAAGCTACAAGGATGTAAAAATGTTCACCTAAATGAATATAAAACAAACATTCTCACAAGAAGGGAGTATTCCCAAGCCAACTAAAAATATAATTTACTCCTCATACTAGTTGTCATGATTGATAAAAATGGCTCAAGACTAAAATATAAGGTGAAAAAAAACTCTAGTCATGCATCTACTTCAATAATTTCTCATAATTTGTATCTATAGGACGAAATTTAAACACATGAGAAAAATATGCAAATAGAATGTATCTTAAAAATAAGTGAGATATACATTATCAAAATCATGTGAGACATAATGCAGACCCAATAAATATATTTAGATCTCAAAATCATGTCAAAGGATCCTGCATTTGGAATTTTATTATAGAGAATAGAGACATTATCAACAAGAAACTTACCTGGGATATAAGAAAGGGTGATGCAACCCTTTTTTGGGAGGACTCCTGAGGAGGTCATACACCCTTGGAAAAGCTAGGTTTATCCCTTAACACTATAGATACATTAAGGAGATTATGGGGTGACCGAGTCAAGGACTATTTGTCTTCCAAAGATGGATCATCTTGGAAAGCACTGAATAATATTCAGATAGATAAGCTAGAAAGACATAAATTAACTGATATTCTTAATGAATGATTCATATCTCTAAAATACAAAGACAATAGATTAATATGGATAGGATCAAATGATGGAAAATATAAAGTTAAAAATGGTTATCAAAGAATTGTCAAAGAAAAAAATATGGATACTCTAGATATTCCCCTGAACCTATGTTGGATCAAATCAGGTCTTCCGAAGGAAGGCATGTTCTTGTGGGAAACTCTTCAAAGGAAAATACTAACTGCGGACAGATTTAGGAAGCTAGGATTTGAAGGACCATCTAGATGTCCCCTATGTGAAAAACATGAGGAAATGTGATGGGGAGCTCCTCTCCTAGAGATTTCTTTCTCTCTCTAAGACCTTCTCTTGGTCTTCTTTAGGGTCTCTATCACTACCCTAACTAGAGGATTCCTCTATGATCCTCTAACACACTAGGAGCTCTTTAACAACTTCAAACTCTTCACTAAACCCTTCTTCATTTCCTCACACACCCATGGCTTCTCTATCCTCCTACTTCTCCAATGGTGTAAAATTCTTGTGGATTGAATTCCTAACTCCTCTTAGGTATAATTCAACTTCTATGGATCCAAATTTTTGGATCTTTCACCCATTTCCCAATCGGGTTCTAAACTTCTAGTCTTTTAGGCCTTGTAGCCTTTTTAGGCCTATTAGCCCTCCTAAACACCAAAAAGATGGATTTTATCCTAAAATACCTTAACAAACCTGGAATCAAATTGCATATTCCTTGTAGTTTTTTCCTCCCCTTAAAGATTTTCTAGGTCTTAGATGTCTAACTTTTCCATACAGTGGACTTTCACCAAACCCCTAAAAATAAGGGTTTTTAGGGCATGAACACTGGTTTGGTTTCTCTATCTCCTTTCATTGATCCAATGAGTTCCTCTGAAATTCTCCTTCCACCATTAGGTCTTAAATTCATGCCCCTACACTCCTCTGACATTGATTGGCACATATCAATCACTTAGCAATCACCATTACCTCTGCACTGTTTAGTTACCCTAGCCATAATAACTAGTACTCGCCTAGGGCCTGAATGTTCTCTTGCTTCCCCTGAACAAACACACACACACACACACACACACACACACACACACACACACACACACACACACACACACACACACACACACACACACACACTATATAGTTTATATACAAGGATTTAATAGATTCCAAGTGTTCATGGGATTTTGAACCACGAGAATGCCAAGAAAATCCATTTTCTACATGACTGGTCTAAAACTGGATAGTGAACTGACAAAACACAAAAGATTTATAAAGATATAACCAAAATGAATAAAAGACTAATCCAATTCCATAAAGATCTAGGAAATTACATATTAAATACTCTCCATGCTTTCATTCAATCCATTAAATCCACAAAAGTGTTGGATGATGGCTCTGTATGCTAATTACAGTGTTAATTGGTCCTTCCCAATCACTAGTTTGTACAAAATGAAGTCTAACTATAAAATTAGGGTTGTACTCACCTTATATACCCTCATACCACATGTCTAGATCCTCTGGTCAGGATTTGGGCATCATAAAAGCCGATTCCTAAAATCTAGGAAATGTTGTCATGACAACTTTTGTCAAAATGACACTTTCTCAACTTTGATGGCCCTATTTGGTTTCAAAACTTACCAAATGACCTCAAATTACTTGAAAACATTAAAATCTTGAAAATCTCCCCATTTTGGAGTTTTG
>MU227846.1:277480-294438 GCA_018584345.1 Thuja plicata
TATATATATATATATATATATATATATATATGGTTTTTTAATCTATAGTTCAACTATATGTCCATTACAAATAGATCAAAAAGCATAGACATTCATGATCACAAGAACTGATAATGGACATTACTCTTACTTAAGTAAATGATAAATAGAATAATTTAAATCACACTTCTCAAATGCATAATATAGAGGAGATCAACATGGATTCTCATACTATGATTTTTTACAATACTAACTTTGATGTGGAAGACTGTAACAAAAGAAATTTATTAGCATAGTGCGTTGAAAGTATAATGACCTATGATTTATTTTGTATAAGGGATAATGAAATACTATCTTTTCAGAACATACTTTTTTCTCTAGTTATCATATATGTGCAGGAAATATACAGATGTTGAAGGGAAGGATAGTATGCAAAAGTATAGACTAATGGCGAGGATCAGGACTATTATGAATTTAACTAAACAGGGTACCTTTGTCTTGAATTTGATATAAGCAAGTGAAGGCTAGGTAAAGAACCTTACTTTTTAGGTTCATAAATGCAATTTGAAATGTCAAAATTCTAAAGGAATGTCCTTAGAAATGGAAATACTAAAAATGGATCATATAATTCCATATTCTGTAAATGAGGGTATGCCCTCATAAACCGTATGTAATTTTATGATCTGGACTATGTCCTGGGCAATACTGGAGGTTTTCTTCTCCATTATTTCCTACCAGTGCCTGCAGTGAACAAAGACTATGTAATTTATTATTTGTATTAATACAAAATATTGGCTGCGACCTTTTACCAATAAAAATAAAATAAAATAAATAAGTGAGATATACTTATCAAAGAACTCACCATTAAGTGGAAAAAAAATAGTACAAGTATGAAATTGTTATTATACTAAATAATAATATTTCCTTAGTAGGTCCATGTTGAATTCATGTCCAACTTTATGTTAGACTCTTTGATTTGTTGTTGGCATTGATTTTCATTGATGTCAAAACCTTCATACCAACATCTTGACGATATTGGCTGGTTGTTGACATTTTGGATATATGCATCAGATGTCTATCAATTATATAAAAAAGGTTTAAGTTATGGATAGTTTTGATGAAGTATGGAAGGGGTAGTAGGTTATACTTATGGTCCATATATTTTGGAACACTTGTATCTTTAGGTCAATTTTTGTATGGAGTTGCTAGTCGATTTCTGGTGATTGCTATGCTTACAATGTTCTTCCAATTATTTCTATCAGATGGACAATGGTGTTGTTCATTAGAAAATTTTTGGTATCTTTATCTGGACATGCTCCATCTTGTTTCATCTATCGGTTGGTTCAGATATTTTGGTAATCAAGACATGGTCTTGGTTCTGGCATTCCTAAAATATTAGTAAAACATAATATTTAGTGTAAACATAGTATGTACGACCTATATTTGGTCTCGGTGTAGAGTGTTGTAATGTTTTCTTATGCGTATCCTAGATTTAGGACTTAGGTTAATGTATTTAAAATATTTTTTAATTGGGGCCATCACACACATTTTCTGTGGCCGACATATGTGTTATGCCGTGCATCCCCGTCCCTACATTTTGTGTGCAAAATGTTGGGTCCCCCTTTTTGCTTTTTTCCTGCTTTTGCTTTGCGGGCTTTTCCTTGTCTTTCTTTCCCTTTTGTTTTCTTTCTCCGAGGTTTTCTTCCCCGGTGTGTCATTTTGCCGTTTGGTTTTCTCCTCCGGGACTCCGGTCCCGAAGGTTGTCTTTTGTCGGGAACCGAATTTCGGGCTCCGGGATTTTTCGCCATGATGTTCTTATGGACATCATCACGAGGAGTCCCCGGACCTGGAGTCCGGAGGTTTGCCTATCTGAAGATCACCGGAAGGAGGAGGATTGCCTTTTACCGCGGGTATAAATAGAAATTATCTGTCATTTTCACACTTACCGCGATTAAAACCTTCGAGCACTTAGAGCGAATTAGAGCAATTTCAAAGCGATTAACAGAGCGTTTGCAGGAAGTTTATGGTAATCAGAGCTTAACAATTTTTCAGTCACCCTCAGGCAAGCGCAGGTGCTCCGTGGTGGTGATTCTGACCTATTGATAACTCGGGCTGTTGCAGAGCTCGCGCGGTAAATCCTTCCTTTCCTCCGCCTTCTGTGTTCTCAGGTTGGTTTTTCTCCTTTCCCTCCTCTCTGGCTTTTTCTATTTTTGTTTGGTTTCCATTTGTTTATCTGGTTTTTCTTTGCTTCTCTGTTTTTCGTCTGGTTCGGTCCTTTGTTTCTTGTTTTTGCCACCCGTTGGTGGGTTAGCTCTGCCAGAGGGTCATCCGCCCTTTGTGCAGAGGTTGTTTTTCTATAAATAATGTAAAGTATGTAAATGGTGTATATTATGTAAATGGCTGTATATTTGTTTCCACCTTTTCTAGTTTTCCCGCGGGAGTCTTCGCGTTGTATACTCATGTATATATGTATTATAGTTGTAAAACCCCTGTATATCCCCTTCTTTTCTCTATATATATCCCTCAGCTTCATGTATATCCTTCCAGGTAACTCGACAAGCTGGTCGAGTCACCTTTGCTTTTGGTTTTCACCTTCGAACTCACTTTTGAGGCAGAAAACCACCTGTTTGAAACTCCGCTCTCGGCCAGTTTCAAACAGGAAATTTTCTCTCTCCTCCATCAAGGCTGTCAGAACCTCATTAATGTCCCATGCATGCAATAAATTCTAGCCAAGTGGCTTTCCCTTTTCGTGCGTTCAGATAGTTGGCTCCACTGTCATCGTCATCACATCTATTTAATGCTAACGCACGTGGCACCCATGTGGGTTCGACAACTTGCCTTTTCATATATCCTTGTTAAGTCATTTCTTCGGGCTTCAGGCCTTTTTACCACCACACATCCGGTGTCCTTACCAAGTGTGATAAAATCCCCAGACCTGGATGTGTGATGAAGATTCTTAAAGTCTGCGATGTGTTTTTCTTTTCGGGTATCTTTGCATAAAACTAACTTTTCAGGAAAGGCAAACATCACGATGGTAAGATTTCCCGGACCTCGAAATAATTATTTTGATAAACATGTTCTGACGGTTGCTTTGTCTCGCAGGTTCACAAAATTATCTTCCAAATATGTCTGAAGCGTTCGCATCATCTCCTCCCGGAAGTCCAGAACTACCAACCACAACAGAGACCAGGGCAGCAGCAAAGTCAAAAATGGAGAAGGCCCTGGCAAAGCTGCCCCTCACCATGAAGTTTGTACAAGATAATGAGATTGTGGGCTCAAAGATTGAGTGCAAGGTAAAATTGATGACCGACGCCAGTGTCAGGACTTGGGCAGAAATGCAGGCCCTGGTAAAGATAATGCACATCCAGCGATAGGCTGGAGACAAACTCACAATCAATGTTGGGGGTTCCGAAAGCCTCCGGGAAGCTTGCTTCCCATGCTCCGTGCAGTCTCCGGAGCTTGTTCTAACATTGGCGGCCAACTACAACTCTTCTGTCCAGGCCGTTATGCTCGCAGCTGCAGAACCCATGGGATACCCCACTCCACTGGTGTCCCTCGACCCAGTCACTTTCCAAGCAGGCCTGGGTATCCCACAATTTGATAGGGCCACGGTGGTCACAAGGACTGACGCCTTGAAAAAATTTACACAATTGGAAGATGTTGCCCAGGTGTATATGAATACCCACTGGCTCAAGTCCCAAAAGAGGGACCCAAAGAGAATGAAAATAGATATCCCTCCCTCTGAATTCAAGGAGAGCATCCAAATGGGGATGATAGCATTAGCCCGGGTATTTGGGCAACCCTCCGCCCAGGAGTTCGCCAAATGGATGTACTGTTTCCTCCTTGGCATCTCCACTAAGGGAGAATTTTTTGATTGGGTGACAATAATCTCCAATCATGTCGACTCCCAGTTCCTGCAGTTGAACCAAAAGAAGAAGTTCTACATGTCTTCTTATGTTTTCTGGGCTTTGGCCCAATAGAGGCCCCACTCCAATGGCCTACTCATTGACGAAGTACTCGGGATTGGCCCAGGACAGAAAGCGTCGTGGGACCATTTCCCACAGATTCAATGGGAGGCCAGCTTCCCCAATTTCTGCTGAGTAAATGATGCATTCGTTTACTACCATCTGCTCACACCCACCCGGGATGCCGGATACCGCCTGTCCACTAAGGTGATGAAGTTAGTTAGTAGCTAGGGGCACTACTACATTCAGTTCCAGTAGCATACATACATTAGGGTCGCCAACTTTTCTGGGAAACCCTACTTGTTGCCCAGGCACTGCGGGGACAAGATCGTGCTGCTGGAATATTGCAGACAAATGCTGGAGTTGCACACCTTCTTTTCCCTTAAGAAGGTCCC
This sequence comes from Thuja plicata, assembly GCA_018584345.1. NCBI lineage: Eukaryota > Viridiplantae > Streptophyta > Pinopsida > Cupressales > Cupressaceae > Thuja > Thuja plicata. The sequence goes on from MU227846.1 coordinate 281,820, forward strand.
CAACGTCTCATTCCCAATCACCTATGGGAACTACACCTGCAGTCTGGCTACCGCGAGGGAGGCAGACAACGAGTTGAAAAGTTATAACTTGCAGGAATTCTATCTGGTGCGGAGGAACTTTGATCCGCATGGGAAAATAGCAACGACAATGCCCTAGGCTTTGGAGCCCCATAAAATACACATGGAGGACTTCTGGGCAGATTGCCAAGATGATGTGGACGTGCGAAGCCGGCATTACATCAAAATGACAGCCAAAATGATGCAGGAATTGAAGCTCCATAAATTCCCTCTGGGCTTTTCTAACGCCGCCCCCACCATAGATCCCCAGTACAAAGAAAAGGGGATCGATAAAATGGCACTGCCGGCAATTGATTGGGCCACCCAAGAGGGGCCCATAATTGAGGACTTCACTTGAGATGTGGTCAAGCGAAGTTATACCTATTTTAAGAAGGTATGCCTTGGGAGTATGTGTCAAGTTCCCCGACCGGCACCAAAATTAGCACCATCGCCGGTACCAAGATTGACCCCGGGGGCCGTGACTTCTTTGCAGGGCACAGATAAAGGAAAAGGAATAGCTACAACCCCCTCCATGCAAGAAGTCCCCATAAAAGAGAAGATTAAGCAATCTGTGGCATCCTCCTAGAAAATGAGGGAGAAGTTAATAACGAGGCTGGCCACTCCCCCGCTCATGGCCGGACCAATTCGTCCTCCTTCCTGCCCATCACTGGCAGCCTTAATGGTTAAGGCAACGGGGGTGGATCCCATGGAGGCAGAAACTATAGCTGATGCGGGGCCACCTTTGATCACCAGGCGGAAGAGGAAGCACATCAATCAGGCCAAGGCAGAGCCGATACCAGCGCCAAGGGCTTCCCTCCCCCAAGAAGTAGAAATCCTTTCTTCCAGTTCCCCAGAACTGGAGAAAGAAGCAGAACCGACAAAGGTCCTAGCTAATCCCCCTCTGCAAGAGGAATTTGATGATGTATTTACAACCAATGATTTCAGCAACTTGCAAGGGGACGATACACAAGCAGGGATAGAAGTCTCAGAGAAAGAACAAGAGGTTGCAGACCAAGAGGACTTGGAAGAACCTGCGTAAGAGCAAGAGCAGGAGATAGAAGAAAAGGAGCTGAAACCAGAAATTGCCTCCAGGGCTCAAGGGACGCAAGGTCTGGGAGTGGACCAACTAAAGATGGGCGAACAAATGGCATCTACTGGGGGACCTGGACCTGGATCTTCGGGAATAACCGTAAACCCAGCTGCCACGTTCCCAAGGCCACTCCCGGGGGCAACCTTCGGACAAGTTATCACAGCGGCCCAAACTTTAAATCTTGGCCCAATACCTCCCCTACGGCTGATAGAAGAAATTTTGGCAGAAGAAGAGAAGCAGCTTGAAGAGGAAATCCCCGAGGAAGCCTACCAAGGTCCAGACCCAACAATAGACATACAGGACAAGGATGAAGAGATGGGGGTCAAAAAGAATGCTACTGCAGGAGAAGTTGGGGCAGGGAGGACGGATGAGGTCCGCGACACTGAGGAGCAACAACCATCGGGTACTGGGAAAGAATCAGGAGAACAAGTTCTGGCAGGAAGGCCACCTCTCCCACCCTAGTGGCTGATAGAAAGCAAAAAGAGAAAGGCTCAGTCCGCTCTAGTGATTCCTCTCTCCCTGGCCGAGATGATGGCCCAAGTACAGGCCCCACCAAAAGCGAAGAAAGCCCGGACAGTTCACACTCTTCGAACTGGGCCAGGCGGGGAAATAGTTGCCATGGTGGCAACACCTCCCCCGGGCACCGATGAAGCAACTGCAGACCCCGTAGATTACGACGTTGCAGAGGTATCCTTGGGAAAGAGAGGGAAGCAAGGTGAGGTAGACTTGCTTAAGGAGGCGGCAAGGGCAGTTGAAGCCTGATACGAAAAGGAGGCCCAGAGGCTCAAGGCTGAAAAAGAGAAGAATGCAAACCTTATGGGGTTGCTTACCAAGATGGCCCGACCCCTGAATACCGCTCCTTCAGAGACCTCCACATCAGAGGATTTACCGCAGAGTGACATAGACTCCCTGCGAGTAATTAAAAAGAAGGCCCAAGCAGTAGATGAATGGGTCACCCTACATATAGGAAACACCTAGCATTTCCTATCCTCCACTCTCCCGGACTTATACACAGCCCGACAAGTTATCCATCAGGAAGAAGCACTCATTGAGTAGTGGGAGAGTGACGCTGAAAATTACCAGGCGTGGAAGGTAGAGCTCGAAGAACTCCTCACCTTGGGAGAGGACATGATTTCTGAATCCAGAATTCTGGGTGAAGAATCATTTGATTTCGTAAGGATTCAGCACACCAGATTTGACCTTACATTGGAGGTTACGAAGAAACTGGTAGAGTCCTTGCAAGAGAAGGTACACAACGTAAAATATCCTTCTAATTTATTCAATTCTTATGTAATAAAGATTTCTGGGGCTGATCCCCTTAGTACAGATATGTACACCCCCGAAGATTCAGTTTTGGGGAGTTTTGATGAAATAATACAATCCCGATATCAATCTCCAGAGGGGATAGACGTGGCCCAAATGGAAAAATTAACCGAAATGATACTTAAGGGCCATGACGCGACAAGGATGGCGGTTGAATTTAAAGAAAATGTTCCAGAGTTGGGGGAACAAGTTGAAGTAGCGAGGCACAGAAGGGCCAGCCTGAAGAATGTAGATGAAGATGGCATTTCCCGCCTCCTTCAGGCCTTCAACGATAAAAAGCAACCTTAAGCTTTCCCCAGGGGCTAGAGAAAAACTCACATTGAGTATTCTTTATTCTTTTTGGGATGTAAGTTCTCGGATCCTGGGGTCCCAGATCCAAAATTTTGTATTTTTTAAAGTGATCCGTGTCCCGGTCCCCGAGGCCGACCGGTCACTTTCAGAAGTGGTTAATAAGACTGTCAGAAGGTAGTTGGGCACATCAAGGGGCATCAGTTTGGTAGTTGGCCTTCTGACAGGGTGGTCTTCTCAAGGCACCGCTCAAGGGTACATTTGGCACATTGAAGACAGGGCGCCGCATTTCCCATTTATGAGGCATGTAGCCTCGGTCCTGGAGGAACCTACTTTCTTCTTTCTCCTCTCTGGCTCTCTTCTTGAGACCGATTCTTTCGATGTATATTCTTATCTTATTCTTCTGGCATGACATACCTAATCTGTCTCCAGGTCTTTTGTAGGGTGGCGCAGGTAGTACCGGCCCCCGGATATTGTATTTTATTGAAATGTGTAAAATAGGGTTAGGGTTAGAAGAGTTGTATAAATAGGCAAGTCAGAACGTTTCCAAGGGTCGGCGAAATTGATGATTTTGTTGTCCATAGCAATAGCAAATTAATTTCTGGTTTTAGTTGCAGAGCTCAATGCTCTATTGTTCTATTCTCAGTAGTTAGATGCTCCCCTGGAGCCACCATTGTATCACGCACCAGTGCTTGCTGGACTGAATATGAATGAAGAAGGAAGAATTCTTGGCAATGATAGTGTTGGCATTCCTGCTTCTGAGTTAATGGTATTTCATGCTTTAATATTCTTTATGTGTTTTACTCTGGTATGTTAAAGTAGATTAACGACCTCTTTATTCCCGCTACTGATAAAATTCTAGCTGATGGTTATGTATTCCTTCAGTATTTAGTATAGTTTACCAGAGTATTATTGATGTTCCAGACATTTTAACATGACTGTAGTTAGATGAAATACTTCTAACCTTGCAAGATCTTTTTCATTTTATTTTCTAAGTATAGAACGCTCAGAAAAACCTTACCTTGATAGAATCTCCGGAGAAGATGAGTTGAAGAAACCAGCTATCCCCCTCAAAAATAGTCACCTCTCCCAACTGAGCCCCGCACCGTCGTGACCCTACACCCAGGTTCTTGGAGGCCCGGAGGATTTATTTCCCTTGGACAACCTTTGCAGGCGGAGTTGGCCGATTTCCCCAGAACCCGGTGACAACTTATGATTGTTGGCGGACCCGGTCAGCAAAACCCCGTCAATAGAAACTGGCGCTAGAAGGAGGGCATGAACTCATCCCCCTCCCAAGATTTCGATTTTACACCTTCTGAGGGTTCCCCGAGTTGTAGTTTTAAGAGACAAGCCTTCACTGGGATTGGATCTTTCTCCCCAGTGAAATTTGAAAGAGTCCTTAGGTCCGCCCCCAATCCTGGAAAGTTTGTCAAACTCGAGCCCCCTGCTCGAAAGAAACAAACCACTAAAGTCCTACCAGCCACTATTATTTGGGGATCTACCATACCCCTGAATACTCAAACTCCCTAGACAGTCTCGGGAACCAGTACCCTAAGCACTACCCAACATATAGTTCCCCCAATGGTGGCATATTTCAGAAACACTGGGTCCCCAATGGGCACTTTTCTGGGCGCGACCAATGATTTACCCTCTCACCCGAAGAAGATCTGCCCATGATATGAGCACTTAGGCTCACGAACCGCAGAGGAACACCTACAGGCATACAAAGATGCCATGAATCGACATCGAATCTAGCATGAAGATGTGGTGAATCGTATGTTCCCGCTGTCCTTAGGACAAAGCGAGTTGAACTGGTACCTTAACCTGCCTGCCAACTCCATCAACACTTGGCAGGACATGGAGGATGCCTTCTTGGCTGCCTTTCGCGTGCATGTGGACCCAGCCTGGTCCCACAGCTAGTTCATCTCCATCAGAAAGGAACCCAATGAACCTCTTGTAGAATTCAACCATAGGTTCTAACGCGCCCTGAAGCGGTGCACGGGTCCTTTTGTCGCATCTCCAGATGTAACCATACAGACCTATCTTAATGCGATGGACCCTTTTGTTGCCACTCTCCTTTGGAGAATGACCGCCTCGGGCGACCGGGATACCTTGGCAAAAGTCTACAACCTAGCCCTAGAGCTGTCCCGCGGTCTCAACAAATCCCCGGGTGGGATTGGACAGAACACACCCTTCAACATGATCCCTGGCAAAACTGCTTATGCCAGGGGATACAATCCCAATCTGGCGATGGTGCCCCCTCGATGGCGATGAATCCTCCGCTGCCCGTAATAGACCAACAGGCATGGTATGTTTATCCAGCCCAGACCCAAATCACGCCGGGTCTGGAAGTCTTCCCTTGGAATCAGCCACATCAGACACAACAGACGCACACACAACCGTCCAGAGTGCCATTCTTCCAGTCGTTTGCAGCTGGAGGATTGCCGCCCTCGACTCCGGTGAATCCTACTCCCTTCCCAGGAAGCCAAAAACAACCATAGCCGTCGCATTGTGACGCTAACACTCAATTGACCGCCGAGGTTGAGTCCCTCCGGCGAATGTTGTCCACCCTAACAATGGACATGGGCCAACTGAAGGCGGGGTCCTACGCACCCCAGAACTCAAATTCCCAGAGGGGAAATATCTTCTCTGGCCAACAAAATAACAATGCTGGGGGAAGAAACTTTAACAACGGGCCTAAGCCCAACCAATAATAGTGGAATAATAACGCTAACACCAGAGGCCCACCTCCGAATGAAAATGCCAGCCAGCATGGTGCTGGACCATCCCATTTTATACCAGTCACAGACTTCTCGCCCATGACTAACTGGTGTAGATTACACGATACTGGTTCGCACAATGAGGTAAATTGTGCCACTTTGGAGAAGGTCATCATGATCTCCCAGTTGGACAGGCAGCAGTCGCACAATGCTACTCCCCCAGAGCCTCTGTCCAAGAGACAACCCACAGTGCCTTCACCTGTGATACCATCTTCTTTGGGACTTCCGGAGAAGATGAAGAAGAATCTGAATTGTAGGGATTCTTTGATGAATCTATCCCGCCCTTTGAGGCCAACACCTTTACTAACCCGCGGACTCCATACAACACTCGGAGTCAGGCTGGTAAAGGACCCACTTACATGCCCACACCTCCTATCAAAGATACTCCTCCTCCCCGAAATAATGCGACAGATCAACCCATGCCTCCATGAGGTCCTAGCTCTAATCAAGCAAAAGACCTCGTCGAGGAAAATCACCCGTTCCTGGGAGGAAGATTTGACATTATGAAGGCGTTAGAGTAGACCACCACCTCCATGACCCTGATGGAGGTTTTGTTGAACTGTCCCGAGTAGAAGAAGTCTCTTTTAAAGCTCTTAGGGAACCCAAAAGCAGTTAGCCGCCCACCCAAGACCATCTCCTTTGAAGATGCTAATGCGGCTGTCTTCCGGGGAAACAATGAGGATCCTCCCTTCCTACTAGGCTTGAACATTTATGGCAAAAATATACACAACTGCTTAGTAGACTCCGGAGCTTCGGGTAACATCATGCCTTTATCCATTTGTCAGAAACTCAGACTCCACCCCACCCCCTCTAACGGCGCAGTGATCCAACTGGATAAGACTGCTGTAAAAATGGTGGGAGAATTGAAGAATGTCTGGATACATCTTATCCAAGACCCCAGGATAGCCAGCATCATTGACATCCAAGTGGTGGACATCCCAGAGACTTACGGGATGTTAATAAGTCAGAATTGGTCTAAGTCCTTGAATGGATATTTTTCGACTGACTTCACCCACTTATGGCTTCCATGGGAGGGAGAATCCAATCAGATCTGGGTCGAAAGTGAACCCCGGATGAAACAGGCCTTTACCGAGATTGGGAAGGTCAATGAAGTCCTTTTCGCAGAGACTTCTCTGCGGGTGTACAAACCTTTTGAAATTTTAACATTTGATTTCATCCCCGGAGAGGATCTCATCGTGCTGCAGAGGGCCCAGGACTTAGAGGAAAAGGTGGGAGTTGAAGTTGACTCTCAAGGCACCTCAGCAACCCTTGCCACACTCTTGTCTGACACTTGGTGCCGAGTACACTACAAAAAACATTCAGAACTTGAGTGTGGGCCATGTCTTTCGATCGCTAACCGGCACCTTGATACCCTCCGGAACAAACAACATGCAACTGATTCCCTGGGGCCCAGTGTCCCTGTGGGATACGCTCCTTTGGCGCCATCCCCCGAAGAATCCTAAACCCAAAATCTAGAGGAAAATTCCACTTTTACGTCGGTAGTCCGGGAGGTATCCCCCGAGTCCCCCAGCAATAATCCAAAGAAAGCTCCCCTTCCCCAGCCCCAAGTTGCCAATAATGACTTATGGACCCTTAAGTTCGATGGGTCCCAATCCAAACAAGGCTGCGGGGCCGGGGTAGAATTAATCAACCCGCGAGGGAAATCCTTCCTCGCATCCTATAGGCTGCAGTTTAACTATACAAACAATGTCACGGAGTACGAGGCTTTGGTCCTTGGACTCTTATTCACACTAAGGAAAGGTATCACCTACCTCTGGGCTTTGGGTGACTCAAAATGTTTGTTAAACAAGTCCGGAGTCAATACACATGTCACGACAAAAGGCTGGCTGCATACCGCAACCGGGCTTGGAGCCTTATCAAAGATTTTGATGCCTTTGGCACTGACCTCATTCCCCGACGATGAAATTATGTCCCGGATGCCCTCGCTGTCTCTGCCAGCACACTTGAGCCAGTGGCCGACTCCCGAATCCAAAGATTTTTAGTTGAAATGGTTCCCACCCTGTCCATTCCAGACAATGTCACCCACTTTCAGGTTTTTGAGGACGATCAACATATTATGGCCTTCATGGTGAATGTTGGTGTCTTTAAGGGTCAGATAGTGGAGGAATGAGACCATGACGATACTAGGCAGGGTGATGAAGATGATGGGATCATGGACTTGCCCACTAACACCATCCCTAAGGGCATGGTTGCATTAGAACGAATCTTCGACTTGGACCCTCAGGCTCGTGAGAAGGTGTCATCCTCCCCTGAGGGAGGAAAGTTTGAAAAGGTTAACATCGGCCAGCCCGGTGAAGAAAAGATCATCCACATTGGTACCTCCTGCTCCCCTGAGGAGAAGGAGAAGATTCTCGTGGTTCTCCAAGAATATATTGATGTGATCACTTGGGGATATGAAGACTTGAAAATGTATGATACATCTATTATGACCCACACTATTCCCCTGAAACCAGACGCTAAGCCCTTTCAGCAAAAACAAAGACCAGTCAACCCCCTAATAGAACCTCTAATTCGTCAGGAGGTAGAAAAACTGCTGTCAGCCCGGATAATCTTTCCAATCCGGCACACTATGTGGGTTGCCAACTTGGTTCCTATTAGGAAGAAAAATGGTGAGATCCGCCTTTGCGTGGATTTTCAAAATTTGAACAAGGCCTCCAAGAAGGACAATCACCCTCTCCCCTCGTTGGATGAGGTGTTGCAAATAGTGAATGGATCCCAGATGATGTCTTTCTTGGATGGATACTCGGGATACAACTAGGTTATGGTCAAGTATGAAGATAGAGAGAAAACAACATTTACCACCAAGTGGGGAATGTTTGCATACAGGAGAATGCCCTTCGGTTTGATCAACGCAGGGGCTACATTTCAAAAGGCCATGGACATTACGTTAGAGGGCCTTGCGAATTGATGCATAATCATCTATATGGATGATTTGACTATCTTTTCCCGGGATAGGTGTGATCATCCCGCCCACCTCACTCAGATCTGCGAGAGGTGTCACTGATATAGAATATCCCTCAACCCCAAGAAGTGCATATTCGGGGTCACCAAGGGGAAGTTACTCAGGCATATTGTCTCTAAGAAGGGTATATCCATCGACCCTGATAGAGTTGAGGCATTACTGAATCTACAGATGCCTGGAAGCAAGAAAGAAATGCGATCCTTTTTCAGAAAAATCAACTTCGTACGACGATTCATCACGGGATTCACAGAAATAGTTAAACTGCTCAATGAAATGATGAAGAAAGATACCAAAATTGAGTGGAGTCCTGAAGCAAAGTGGGCATTCACCCAGATCAAACAAACCATAACGGAGGCCCCTGTCCTGGCTAGTCTGGACTATTCCCTCCCATTTTATATCTACTCATTCGCTTCGCCACATTCTGCCGCGGCGGTGTTGACCCAAAAGGTTGAGGGAGAGGAACGACCAATAGCCTTCATGAGTTCCCCCTTTAAAAATGTTGAAGTCCGGTATTCGTCACTAGAGAAACAGGCTTTTTCTCTAGTTCGCGCCATGAAGAAATTCTGGCATTATATTCTCCGAAGCAAAGTGCATGCTATCATCCCGGACCAGGCTGTCAAATCTCTACTGATGCAGAATGAATTGGGAAAGAGACGGGGGAAATGGATGGCCATCCTCCAGGAATATGACTTAGAAATGCAGCCCATGAAAATAGTCTGAGGCCAGGGACTAAGTCAGGCGATGGCAAAAGAGACTCCCCACATAGAATGCCAAACTTACACAGTGGAGTCCATCACCCAAGACCTATGGTATACCGATTTGGTGTACTTGTTACTAAATAACAAATGTCTGGAGGGGTTACCTCCCCACAAACGCCGCGCCCTGCGGATGAAAAGTGCACACTTCATGATCAAAAACTCTGCGCTTTACCACAAAAATTATAAGGGGGTGTACCTCCGGTGCATCGACAGAAACCAAGCTGTATGAATAATCGACAAATTCCATGGATAGCTTGGAACCGGGCATGGCTCAGCTGACGCCATTGCCCATCAGATCCTCTAGGCCAGATATTCTTGGCCCTATATCTTCAAAGACATTTACGCTCATGTTAGGAAATGTCATATTTGTCAAACTACAGTGCATCGCGAGCGTAACCCGGCTATGCCTCTACAACCAGTCTACGAGGCTAGACCCTTTGCCCAATGGGCATTTGACTTCATCGGGGAAATCAACCCCAACTCATCTGCCAACCACTGATACATCCTTACTGCTACTGATTACTGCACTCGGTGGTCTGAAGCTATACCGTGTAAAAATAGCACAGCAGACGTAGTTATCAAGTTCTTGGAAGAAAACATCGTCACACGGTTTGGAATGCCCTTCGCTTTAGTATGTGACAATGGTCCGGCATTTTCTTCAGCACAGTTACTCGAATGGACCTACAATTGGAAGATCACACTGAAGTTCTCCAGCAACTATTACCCCCAGGGAAACAACGTTGTTGAATCAACGAACAAAAATCTGCTTGAAGTGATCAAACACCTGTTAGAACAAAATCCCTGGGATTGGCATCAAAAGCTGAAATTTGCCCTCTGGGCGGATCGTATTCGTATTAAGGCTGCCTTGGGAACATCACCATTCTAATTGGTTTATGGCTAGAACCCTGTATTCCCAGTTAATTTACAGATCCCAGTATTACAGTTCATGCAGGAATTCAACAACCGGGACAACATCGTGGAGGTTTGGCTCTTGAACCTGGTGCGAATGGAAGAATAGAGAGACGTAACTCTTGAACATTTCGCGCGTCATCAAGCAGTGGTAAAGAGATGGTTTGACAGAAGAGCCCAATATAAAGCTTTTCAGATCTTAGATTTGGTCCTGTTGTGGGACAAGGCCTGGGAGAAGAAAGGGAAGCATACCAAGTTCCAGCGGCTCTGGCTCGGACCATACTTGATCTCAGAAATCTGCGGGGCAAATACTTACCGCCTCAACACTTTGACTAGGGAACCTGTCGCATTGCCTGTTAATGGGCAGTTTCTCAAATGCTATTTCGAATGAGGGTAAGTTTGTCCAAAGTTGTATTATATGTAAAGCTTTCCGCCTGTAAATAGTTCCCTCCGGGTGCCTCGTGCGAAGTACCCTATTTTGTAAATAGCCTGGTCGGCTGTCCTCCGGGGCAGTCCCCCTTTGGTTATTTTTGTTTTTGCTTTTGGTCTTCTTTTCGGTCCCAGTGTTTTACTCCGTCTTGCAGGAATTGGAATGCTTCGCATCACTTTGGCCTCCGATACAATGTCTACGGCATGGTGAACTTTAGAATCTATCTTTAGCACGGTGGAATCAGCTCGGTCTCTGGGGTTTGTTTTATGGGTCATGGCACATTTTGAGGAATTTCCATTGGGTGTTCTTTCCGGGAGTCTGACAATCAGTGAACAAAATAATAATTCAAGGAACAAGTAATCAGACACACCAAGGGTAGATCAGCTATACTGATTGGTTGACCCACGTCTGAAATCTAAAGAGATTCCTCCAGAGTCCAGAGCTTTATCCCCTCTTCAAATATCTAAACATAGGTGAATAGGTGAAAGAAGTACCACCATTGAAATTAGCTAAGCTTAAGCTTAATGGTGAAAGAAGTACCGCCTTCGCCACCCAGAAATAAATAAAATAATAAGAAAAAAAGGCGGGATAAAACTCTGGTCTTCGGGGGAAATGAGCAAATTGATGACTGGTTCGATGTAATTAGTGCCTCTTCTCTATTCCTCCCAAGGGTCATCGGCTTGATTTCCTTCCAAAGCACATATGACACCACTGATAAAGGACTACATACTGACTCTTGTGTGGTTGGATTCTCTTGGATATGTTGCCCTTTGCCTGTCAGACGCTTCGGGAAGCGGCTTGTTCCAGTTTTTTGCTAACCAGAGATTCTTTAGTTCTCAAATGCGCTAAGGCATTTGTCCCAGATAGTCGCCATTTGTTATGCCCTGCATCCCCGTCCCTACATTTTGTGTGCAAAATGTTGGGTCCCCCTTTTTTCTTTTTTCCTGCTTTTTCTTTGCGGGCTTTGCCTTGTCTTTCTTTCCCTTTTGTTTTCTTTCTCCTGGGTTTTCTTCCCCGGTGTGTCATTTTGCCGTTTGGTTTTCTCCTCCAGGACTCCGGTCTCGGAGGTTGTCTTTTGTCAGGAACCAGATTTCAGGCTCTGAGATTTTTTGTCATGATGTTCTTATGGACATCATCACGAGGAGTCCCCAGACCCGGAGTCCGGAGGTTTGCCTGTCCGGAGATCACCGGAAGGAGGAGGATTGCCTTTTACCGCGGGTATAAATAGAAATTATCTGTCATTTTCACACTTACCATGATTAAAACCTTTGAGCACTTAGAGTGAATTAGAGCAATTTCAAAGTGATTAACAGAGCGTTTGCATGAAGTTTATGGTAATCAGAGCTTAGCAATTTTTCGATCACCCTCAGGCAAGCGCAGGTGCTCCATGGTGGTGATTCTGACCTATTGATAACTCGGGCTGTTGCAGAGCTCACGTAGTAAATCCTTCCTTTTCTCTGCCTTCTGTGTTCTCAGGTTGGTTTTTCTGCTTTCCCTCCTCTCTGGCTTTTTCTATTTTTTTTGGTTTCTATTTGTTTGTCTAGTTTTTCTTTGCTTCTCTGTGTTTCGTCTGGTTCGGTCCTTTGTTTCTTGTTTTTGCCGCCTGTTGGTGGGTCAACTCTGCCAGAGGGTGGTTCGCCCTTTGTGCAGAGGTTGTTTTTCTATAAATAATGTAAAGTATGTAAATGGTGTATATTATGTAAATGGCTGTATATTTGTTTCCACCTTGTCTGGTTTTCCCACAGGAGTCTTTGCGTTGTATACTCATGTATATATGTATTATAGTTGTAAAACCCCTGTATATCCCCTTCTGTTCTCTATATATATCCCTCAGCTTCATGTATATCCTTCCGGGTAACTCGACAAGCTGGTCGAGTCGCCTTTGCTTCTGGTTTTCACCTTCGAACTCGCTTTCGAGGCAGAAAACCACCTGTTTGAAACTCGGCTCTCAGCCGGTTTCAAACAGGTGGTTTTCTCTCTCCTCCATCAAGGCTATCAGAA
>MU227846.1:294955-323257 GCA_018584345.1 Thuja plicata
AACCACAACAGAGACCAGGGCAGCAGCAAAGTCAAAAATGGAGAAGGCCCTGGCAAAGCTGCCCCTCACCATGAAGTTTGTACAAGATAATGAGATTGTGGGCTCAAAGATTGAGTCCAAGGTAAAATTGATGACCGACGCCAGTGTCGGGACATGGGCAGAAATGCAGGCCCTGGTAAAGATAATGCACATCTAGCGACAGGCTGGAGACAAACTCGCAATCAATGTCGGGGGTTCCAGAATCCTCCGAACAGCTTGCTTCCCATGCTCCGTGCAGTCTCCAGAGCTTGTTGTAACATTGGCTTCCAACTACAACTCTTCTATCCAGGCCGTTATGCTTGCAGCTGCAGAACCCACGGGATACCCCACTCCACTGGTGTCCCTCGACCCAGTCACTTTCCAAGCAGGCCTGGGTATCCCACAATTTGACAGGGCCACAGTGGTCACAAGGACTGACGCCTTGAAACAATTTACACAATTGGAGGATCCTGCCCGGGTGTATATGAATACCCACTGGCTCAAGTCCCCAAAGAGGGACCCAAAGAGAATGAAAATAGATATCCCTCACTCTGAATTTAAGGAGAGCATCCAAATAGGGATGATAGCATTAGCCTGGGTATTTGGGCAACCCTCCGCCTAGGAGTTTGCCAAATGGATGTACTATTTCCTCCTCGGCATCTCCACTAAGGGAGAATTTTTTGATTGGGTGCCAATAATCTCCAATCATGTCAACTCCCAGTTCCTATAGTTGAACCAGAAGAAGAAGTTCTACATGTCTTTTTATGTTTTCTGGGATTTGGCCCAACAGAGGCCCCACTCCAACAGCCTACTCATTGACGGAGTACTCGGGATTGGGCCAGGACAAAAACCGTCATGGGACCATTTCCCACAGATTCAATGGGAGGCAAGCTTCCCCAGTTTCTGCCGAGTAAATGATGCATTCGTTTACTACCATCTGCTCAGACCCACCCGAGATGCCAGATACCACCTGTCCACTAAGGTGATAAAGTTAGTTAGTAGCTATGGGCACTACTAAATTCAGTTCCAGTAGCATATATACATTAGGGTCACTAGCTTTTCTGGGAAACCCTACTTGTTTCCCAGGCACTTCGGGGACAAGATCGTGCTGCTGGAATATTGCAGACAAATGCTGGAGTTGCACACCTTCTTTTCCCTCAAGAAGGTCCCCAACGTCTCGTTCCCAATCACCTGTGGGAACTACACCTGCAGTCTGGATGCCACGAGGGAGGCAGACAACGAGTTGAAAAGTTATAACTTGCAAGAATTCTATCTGGCGTGGAGGAACTTTGATCCGCATGGGAAAATAGCAACGACAATGCCCCGGGCTTCGGAGCCCCATCAAATACACATGGAGGACTTCTGGGTAGATTGCTAAGACAACATGGATGTGTGAAGCCGGCATTACATCAGAATGATAGCCAGAATGATGGAGGAATTGAAGCTCCAGAGATTCCCTCTGGGCTTTTCTGACGCCGCCCCCACCATAGATCCCCAGTACAAAGAAAAGGGGATCGATAAAATGGCACTGCTGACAATAGATTGGGCCGCCCAAGAGGGGCCCACAATTGAGGACTTCACTTGAGATGTGGTCGAGTGAAGTCATACCTATTTTAAGATGGTATGCCCCAGGAGTATGCGTCAAGTTCCCCGACCGACACCAAAATTAGCACCACCGCCGGTACCAAGATTGACCCCGGGGGCTGGGACTTCTTTGCAGGGCACAGATAAAGGAAAAGGAATAGGTACAACCCCCTCCGTGCAAGAAGTCCCCATACAAGAGCAGATTAAGCAATCTATGGCAGCCTCCCAACAAATGAGGGAGCAGTTAATATTGAGGCTGGCCACTCCCTCGCTCATGGCTGGACCAATTCGTCCTCCTTCCTCCCCATCGCTGGCAGCCTTAATGGTTAAGGCAATGGGGGTGGATCCCATGGAGGCAGCAGCTACAGCCGATGCAGGGCCACCTTTGATCACCAGAAGGAAGAGGAAGCACATCAAACAAGCCAAGGCAGAGCTGGTACCAACGCCAAGGGCTTCCCTCCCCCAAGAAGTAGAAATCCTTTCTTCCAGTTCCCCGGAACCAGAGAAAGAAGCAGAATTGACAGAGGTCCCAGCCAGTCCCCCTCTGCAAGAGAAATTTGATGATGTATTTGCAACTGATGATTTCGGCAACTTGCAAGGGGACGATACATAAGTAGGGACAAAAGTCCTGGAGAAAGAACAAGAGGCTGCAGACCAAGAGGACTTGGAAGAACCTGCGCAAGAGCAAGAGCAGGAGATAGAAGAAAAGGAGCCGGAACCATAAATTGCTTCTGGGGCTCAAGGGATGCAAGGTCTGAGAGTGGACCAACTAAAGATAGGAAAACAAATGGCATCCGTTGGGGGACCCAGACCCAGAGCTTTGGGAATAACCATAAAACCAGCCACCACGTTCCCAAGGCCACTCCCGAGGGAAACCTTCGGACAAGTTATCACAGCGGCCCAAACTTTAAATCTTGGCCCGATACCTCCCCTACGGCCGACAGAAGAAATTCTGGCAGAAGAAGAAGAGAAGCAGCTTGAAGAGGAAATCCCCGAGGAAGCCTACCAAGGTCCAGACCCAACAGTAGACATACAGGACAAGGCTGAGGAGATGGGGGTCAAAAAGAATGCTGCTGTAGGAGAAGTTGGGGCAGGGAGGACGGATGAGGTCCATGACACTGAGGAGCAACAACCACCGGGTACTGGGAAAGAATCAGGAAAACAAGTTCTAGCAGGAAGGCCACCTCTCCCACCCTAGTGGCTGATAGAAAGCAAAAAGAGAAAGGCTCAGTCTGCTCCAGTGATTCCTCTCTCCCTGGCCGAGATGATGGCCCAAGTACAGGCCCCACCAAAAGCGAAGAAAGCCCAGACAGTTCACACTCTTTGAACTGGGCCGGGTGGGGAAACAGTTGCCGTGGTGCCAACACCTCCCCTGGGCACCGATGAAGCAACTATAGACCCCACAGATTACGATGTTGTAGAGGTATCCCTGGGCAAGAGAGGGAAGCAAGGTGAGGTAGACTTTCTTAAGGAGGCGGCAAGGGCAGTTGAAGCCCGATACGAAAAGGAGGCCCAGAGGCTCAAGGCTGAAAAAAAGAAGAATGCAAACCTTATGGGGTTGCTTACCGAGCTGGCCTAACCCCTCAATACCACTCCTCTGGAGACCTCCACATCAGAGGATTTACTGCAGAGTGACATAGACTCTCTACGAGTAATGAAAAAGAAGGCCCAAGCAGTAGATGAATGGGTCACCCTACAGATAGGAAACACCCAGCGTTTCCTATCATCCACTCTCCCAGACTTATACACAGCCTGGAAAGTTGTCCATCAGGCAGAAGCACTCATTGAGCAGTGGGAGAGTGATGCTGAAAATTACCAAGCGTGGAAGGTAGAGCTCGAAGAACTCCTCACCTTGGGAGAGGATGTGATTTCTGAATCCAAAATTCTGGGTGAAGAATCATTTGATTTTGTAAGGATTCAGCACGCCAGACTTGACCTCACATTGGAGGTTACCAGGCAACTGGTAGAGTCCTTGCAAAAGAAGGTACACAACATAAAATATCCTTCTAATTTATTCAATTCTTATGTAATAAAGATTTCTGGGGCTGATCCCCTTAGTACAGATATGTACACCCCCGAAGATTCAGTTTTGGGGAGTTTTGATGAAATAATGCAATCCCGATATCAATCCCCAAAGGGGATAGACGGGGTCCAAATAGAAAAATTAACCAAAATGATACTTAAGGGCCGTGATGCGGCAAGGATGGTGGATGAATTTAAAGAAAATGTTCCGAAGTTGGGGGAACAAGTTAAAGTAGCCAGGCACAGAAGGGCCAGCCTGAAGAATGTAGATGAAGATGGCATTTCCTGCCTCCTTTAGGCCTTCAACGATAACAAGAAACCTTAAGCTTTCCCCGGGGGCCGGGGAAAAACTCACATTGAGTATTCTTTATTCTTTTTGGGACGTAAGTTCCCGGATCCCGGGGTCCTGGATCCAAAATTTTGTATTCTTTAAAGTGATCCGTGTCCCAGTCCCCGAGGCCAACCGGTCACTTTCAGAAGTGGTTAATAAGACTGTCAGAAGGTAGTTGGGCACATCAAGGGGTGTCGGTTTGGTAGTTGGCCTTCTGACAGGGTGGTCTTCTCGAGGCGCCGCTCAAGGGTACATCTGGCACATTGAAGACAGGGCGCCGCATTTCCCATTTATGAGGCATGTAGCCTCGGTCCTTAAGGGACCTACTTTCTTCTTTCTCCTCTCTGGCTCTCTTCTCAAGACTGATTCTTCCGATGTATATTCTTATCTTATTCTTCTGGCATAACAAACCTATTCCGTCTCCAGGTCTTTTGTAGGGTGGCGTAGGTAGTACCGACCCTCGGATATTGTATTTTATTGAAATGTGTAAAATAGGGTTAGGGTTAGAAGAGTTGTATAAATAGGCAAGTCAGCCCATTTCCAAGGGTCGGCAAAATTGATGATTTTGTTGTCCATAGCAATAGCAAAGTAATTTCTAGTTTTAGTTGCAGAGCTCAATGCTCCATTGTTCTGTTCTCAGTAGTTAGATGCTCCCCTAGAGCCACCATTGTATCACGCACCAGTGCTTGCTGGACTGAATATTAATGAAGAAGGAAGAATTCTTGGCAATGATATTGTTGGCATTCCTACTTCTAAGTTAATGGTATTTCATGCTTTAATGTTCTTTATGTCTTTTACTCTGGTATGTTAAAGTAGATTAACTACCTCTTTATTCCCGCTACTGATAAAATGCTAGCTGATGGTTATGTATTCTTTTGGTATTTAGTATAGTTTACCAGAGTATTATTGATGTTCTGGACATTTTAACATGACTGTAGTTAGATGAAATGTTTCTAACCCTGCAGGATCTTTTTCATTTTATTTGCTAAGTGTAGAACGCTCGAAAAAACCTTACCTTGATAGAATCTCCGAAGAAGATGAGTTGAAGAAACCAGCTATCCCCCTCGAAAATAGTCACCTCTACCAACCGAGCCCCGCACCGTCGTGACCCGACACCCAGGTGCTTGGAGGCCCGGAGGATTTATTTCCCCTGGACAACCTTTGCAGGCGGAGTTGGCCGATTTCCCCAGAACCCGGTGACAACTTATGACCATTGGCAGACCCAGTCAGCAAAACCCCGTCAACAATATGTATGGTTGGATATTCATATAAATAAAAGAGAAACCTTTTTGCATTAGAGATATGGTATGTATGTGATGGTGTGGTGTGAGTTACCGAAGTAAAAATAGTGTGAATCTATGACAATATTGTATGTGAGAAGAAGTTTGTGGAGAAGATCATTGAAGATCAAATAGGTGGCTTACATACTGAGTTACAGTGGATCTAACAGTTATATACTTGGAGAAAATCAACATTCAAATCTACTAGTAGTAACAATAATTGATCTTAATTTTTGAACTATTCATGCATAGTTAGATGCAATCTTATCAGTTCTTCTTCTGTTAGTGATATATGTTTTGGCAGTGAGCCTTATTCATTTGTAAGGGTACTATCCCAATAAAAAATGGGCCAACCTATAGTGATCAAAACTGACAGTGATCCTTAAAATCACCTTAACTAGTGTCACCATAACATGTGTTACTTTCATGTAAATTAGATTCTCTATGGTTTTTCCCAGTTTGGGTTTTCACATAAATTTTGGTGCTCTTTGTGTCAGTGTTTCTTTGTTTTCATATTCATATTTTTTTATGAATGTTTAATATGGTTAACCAATAGATCACAAGTTTTTATTTTTGTTGTTTATGAGTTTATCAACAAATTAAAAGTTTTATAAAGTGTGTGGGAATAAATGATTCACCTCCCCTCTCAGTTATTCATCATGTTCAACAATCGGTATTAGAGCATGGTCCCTTGCCGATAAAGTTTAACCGCTTGAGGGAGATATTGGATGTTTGAATAAATTGAAGGAGGATACTACACTGAAGAAGATTGTAAAATCATGACGAGTGACATTGAAGGTAGAAAATCATGATGAGTGACATTGACAAGACATTTTGGTTGATTGGTGTGTGATGTAGAGAAACATACAAAACAACTTTCAAGGGAATTTCTTGACACCAAACACTTTGAAAGTTTTCCAAGATTAGATAAATGAGACATCTAACAAGGTTATTTCCATATATCATCATACATTTCTCACATTCTAACAACTATCCAGGGTCACATTCCATGTTACCAAAATCAATCCTTCATTCACAAGGTCCTTGTCACAAACTATACTTAAGGAATTCATTAGTCCTCATACCATTCTGTCCACACATTTCTTACATTATTCCAGGAAATAAACACTACTTCAATATGATTCCACCACACCCTAAATATTCACACCTTCCCAAGCCAATATCATCAAGGAATATTTAATACCAATATTCAATCAAAAGAACCACATCACTGTTATCACTGTTATTGGAACAAGCAACAAATAAGAGTATTGACTTATGTCCTTGGTAATTCCTAATTCTTTTTAGGTGATTCTTAACCATTTTATCCAACCATTAAATAACTTGAAAACCATAATTTGATCAAAACCACTTACTATTCTTGCTGCTATAGGTTGTCCACATTGTTGATAGTTTTGGATATATGCATCATATGTCTATCGGTTATATAGTAAAGGTTTCAATTATGGACAATTTTGATGGAGTATGGAAGGTGTACTTGGTTATACTTATGCTCCATATGTTTTGACACACTTGTATATTTTTGGTGATCAATTTTTGTATGGAGTTACTTGTCAATTTCTGGTTACTTCTATTCTTGCAATGTTCTTCTAGTTGTTTCTGTGAGCTAGACAATGGTGATGTTCATAAAAAAAGTTTTGGTATCTTTATCTAGACTTTCTCTATCATGTTTTATCTATCGGTTGGTTCATATTTTTTTCTATTCAAGACATGGTCTTAGTTTTGGCATCCATATAATGTCGGTAAAATGTAATGTGCAATGTAAAAATGTTATGTCAGACCTTATTTGGTCTTGGCATAGCACGTTGTAATATTTTTTAATGTGTTTTCTAGATTTAGGAGCTAGGGTAATGCATTTAATATCTTTTATAATTGGGGCCATCACACACATTTAGTGTGGTCAACATATGTATATTCTATTATTCATATAAATTATAAAAGAGAAACCTTTTTTTATTTGAGAGGTGGTAGGTATGTGATGGTGTGGAGCGAGTTACCAAAGGAGAAATAGTGTAAAGCTTTGGTAGTATGTATGTGAGAAGATGTTTTTTGAGAAGATCATTGAAGATCAAAGAGGTGGCTTGCATACTGAGTTACAATGGATCTGATAGTTATATACTTGGAGAAAATTAGCATTTAGATCTACCGGTGGTAACAATAATTGATCTTAAATGTTAAACTATTAATGCATAGTTAGATGCAATCTTATCAATTCATCTTCTATCAGTGATATATGTTTTGGTAGTGAGCTTTATTCATTTGTAAGGGTAGTTATCCCGACTGAGAGTGATCCGTCCAGTGGTGAGCCTTTGTAAAAATCACCTTGACTTGTGTCACCCTAATAGGTTTTCATTTCATTAGAATTATCTTCTCCATGGTTTTTCCCATTTTGGGTTTCCACGTAAATCTTGGTGTTCTATGTGTTGGTGTTTCTATTTTTTCATGTTCCTATTTGTTATGAATATTTAATGTGGTTAATCGATACATTAGAAGTTGTTATTGTTATTGTTTATGAGTTTATCAAGAAATTAAAAGTTTTATAAATTGTGTGGGAATAATTGATTCATCCCCCTCTCAGTTATTCGGTCTTCTCAACACTTTATGTGTAGATTCCTAAATATTTCTACTAAAAAAATGTCAAGTGAGTCATCATTCCAACACTAAAAACCTAAAATCAAAGAGATCTCTAGCCTCACCCATATATAATATATGTACACAAACAATCATCTCAAATAAACCATAACCCAATTTCAACACAAAACTAATTAATAAGTCACAAGGTCCCTTTGGTTCTCCTCGAGAGATAAGAACACCATCTTTTTCCATATTACTACTGTTAAACATAGGGCAGTGAATAGAATTGGTTATATTATGAAGGATGGAGTTAGGATAGAGAAAGAAGATCATGGGTTCTTTACTGAAGGGGGAATACAATACCACATGCATTCATAATGGGGGGTTTAAAATGGGAAAAAGGGAAATATATTGCCTAAATAGAGGGGAGTGGGGTTTTTTTGGGCTGGGGGTTTATATAGGAAAATAGGTGTGGGGGTATTGGAGGGGGGTGAAAAAAAAGAGTTTGGGGCAATATTTTGTAAAATAGGAGGATTCTTTAGTATGTCACGAATGCACGTACTATGATTTAGGTTCACTAAGTGAAGCCCCCATGAGTAAGATGAGATTAGAAGAGTGGTTGTCCAATTCTTTGCTAATATTTTAATGGAAGATAATAGACTGGAGAAAACTACTTAGAACAATATTGGATGCCATCCCCAAGATTTTGAATGAGGAGAAGAATTGAAATGTTGGTTTCTATTCCCTCTATTGAATAAGTTAAGAAGGTTGTTTTTTCCTTTGATGGAAACAAAGCCCCAAGCTAGATGGTTTTCTTTCGTTCTTTTTTCAATCCTTTTGGGATATTATCATTGAAGATGTGTGAAATGTTGTTAAGGAATTTTTTAGGTCATGAAAAATCCCAAACAAGCTCAATTATACTTTTATTATTCTTATTCCTAAATATCTTGGAGCTAAATTGTTCAATGCTTTCTGCCTCATTAGCATGTGCAATTCCTTTTACAAAATTATTTCTAAGGTGCAGACTTCTAGATTATTGATTGTCCTCCCATTGTTAATTTCACTGCAATAGAATGTATTTTTTCCAGGGAGGTAAATCCTTGACTCAATTATCCTAGTGCATGAAAATATTCATTCCCTAGAAGCTTACAATGGCCAAGGTTTTTTTATTGAAATTGGACCTATCTAAAGATTATAATAGGGTGGATTGGGGCTTCCTTTTGAAAATCCTTATTGCTTTTGGTTTTCCTGATAGATTTATTCAACTTATTTGGTAGCTAATCTCTACTTCCAGTGTGACAGTTATTGTTAATGGTTCCCACTCTAATTTTTTCAAGGTGTACAAGGGTTTAAGATGGGGTGATCATATCTCTCCTATCCTCTTTACTATCTTGGCTGAGATTATAGACAGATTCATGCATAAATAGGTTCTTAATGTGTCACTTAAAGGTTTTAAACCTTCCTCAACTAACTTGGTTTTCTCCCACCAAAAATTTGTGGATGATACTATTATAATGTGAATTTCAACTATAGGGGAAGCTAAAGCTATAAAGCATGTTCTTATCTTATAGAATTCCTCTTCAGGAAAATTGGTGGATAGAGCGAAGTGTCCCCTTTTTTTCTTTAATAGTTCTTGAAGCTAAACAAAAAAAAATGTTGATATTTTGGGTTGTGCTATTAGTACACTCCTATCTTTATGTCCTGGTCTTCCTCTTTATATGAATGCTATACACTAAATTTTGTACCTTGCTAATCACTTGAGACTAACAATCTAGTATAACATGAGAATCAATTCTAGGTTGTGGGACCTCTTCTAACTGAAGTGAAGCCTCTAGATTCTGGGATGGTTGCTCTTGGATAATCACCTTATTTTCTCTTTTAACATGAAAAGTAAACTTGAAAGGAAAAGGGATAGAAGGAGAATTGAAGGGAAATGACTAAAAATAAAATTTAACCTCTAGGTGATTCACCGAAGGTAACATTAATCATAACACAGTGACCAAAACTAGCATGAAATTCCTGAATCTAGAAAAATAGAACTTTCTGAATAGACTTGCACAAGTATTTCATAGAGAGGTCTGAAGTAGAAAGAGGATATTCAAGGAAAGATAAATATTTCAAAACAATAGCACATCAAAGGAAATAGACACAGATAGTGACCTGCAAACAAACATCCACTTTAGCAAATAGGCACATGAATGAGACTAGATAACAAGGGATGAACAAAATCCACAAGATTATCTAAATAAAATCACCCATAATAGTGCACAAAGATGAAAAAAGAAAGAAGGCTCAAGAACTCCAAGATCTCTCTAATATTAACCACTATATTATGCTTCAAATAAGAGAAATATAGACAAGAAAAGCTTGAGGATAGAGAAAATATAACAGAAAACCTTTGCATAATCTAGAATTCAGTGAGAGATTACAACAAGATGAAAACTTGAGGGTAGAGAAGATGCCATAGAAATTCTTGCATAAGATAAAAAACTTCTAGCTAAAAAAGCTTCTAAAACTACTTATATACAACCTCCCCTAGCACACACGTGTGAGAGTCAATCCATCGATCAAATTAGGGAAGAAATAGGGTTACAATAGATAATCAATAAATAATGTAGAAACCCTAAACAAGTCAATTATTCTCATCAATACACCTAGGAAATATCTCAAAAGATTAGATACAGTCATGAATACATCTCCCATCACCATAAATTTGAGCAGAGAAGTCAGCTGATCCATCTACTTTGTCTGCAAGTTGAAAATGTCACCACCACCATGAAAACCATGAGAAACAACATTTAAATAGTTGAATTCAAATGCAAATGGTCACAAGTGGTGCGTAATGCCTGATCAACAACTCAGATTTGAAACTTTACTATCTTTAAAATACGACCGTCAATCTCCTTTAAGTAACCCATGAGCACATGATCATATCTGCCATGTGGCATGCAGGCATAGTTCCTTAAAGGTTATACATCCTCATCTTTACAATCAAGGCTTTATGCCCACCATTCTATCTTCACAAACTTTATTTTCCTTTACTGCAGATGGGTCCAAGCTCTGAAAACTTTCCACGTGTCGACAAGGCGTAATGCCTTGATCATTATATTTCGATCAACTTTTCTTTAAGCCTTCACACAAAATGTTAGATCAAAAAAGACTTGATCAAAGATTAATAAGATGAAGACCCTACATAAATGTGACCCCACCATCCACATGATGCAATTGGTTGGATTAGGATCACTAAGAGGGGGGGGGGGGGGGAATCCGTGATCTATNACCATCCACATGATGCAATTGGTTGGATTAGGATCACTAAGAGGGGGGGGGGGGGTGAATCCGTGATCTATCAATTAATACTTTTTATGATTATCTGAATCTTTACTTAAATGCTTAAGTACTAAAATGAATATCAATGCAAGTAAGATAAACATACACAACTCATAGCACCAAATATGATTATGGGGAAACCCAATTCAGGTGAAAACCCCGGTGGGAATTAGTACCCACAAATATTTTGTACTAGTTTCTTATGATCCTTGTTAGAAGATCCTTAACCCTGTTAGGAGTTGTCTTTACAATACATGAAGTACAATGAACTTGTTAAGGGTCAGACCCTGTTAGGAGTCTTTTAAAATAAAATTGTTAGGGGTGGTGGACTCACTATCCAAGGACTCACTATCCAAGAGCACACTGCTCAAGTGGTGAAGGCTACAACCTTCTAGTTCTTTGATACACACTGTATCTGCAAGGTGAACTACTGTTGTGACACTGCTTGTCTGATCAGTTCCTTTTGTGCACTGATGCTTTAACGACTTTTTGATCTCTACAAAAATCTTATCTTCACTCTGAAAGCTTCTACTTCAATATATATATCATCAACATATGACAGATATATCTTTGCTGCTTTTACACTCTGCTCTGATTTTCTTATCTCTGGCTTTCGCAACTCTTCCCATCACAAATGACCTTCTATAAGTACTTCCTCAAAGGAAATGA
The DNA here is from genome assembly GCA_018584345.1 of Thuja plicata. Lineage (NCBI taxonomy): Eukaryota > Viridiplantae > Streptophyta > Pinopsida > Cupressales > Cupressaceae > Thuja > Thuja plicata. The sequence goes on from MU227846.1 coordinate 306,785, forward strand.
ACATGTCATATTTTGAAAACCTTTTACCATCTATATTGATCACTTTCATAACCACAAAACCCTTCATTAAGTTGGCTTAACATTAATTATAACTACTTTACTCAAACCGAACAGACACATCTTTTCACATTGTTTGATTTACCAAAATAGCTCTAACTAATTATCCCGGATGAATCAAGTCATGCACTTTTAACCATATATTTTTAGGTCACTAAAAATCACTAATCCAAAGGTGTAATTCTTGAGGATGAGTGCAACTTCCACGCCAAAACAATCTCTGTCGGCTCCTACCATGATCTCTGTCCTATTCTGGCATTCACTGGCTGTACCTCTTCAACTGGCTGTATCTTCTTCATAATTGTAGATCTGATCATTCTCTCTTAGAATTATCATGTAAAAATACTCATTAGATTATCTTCAAATGCACATATCATTTGGATAACAAATGAACACACGCTAATCAAAACTATAACAACCTGTTCCTTGCTCTGTCCTGTTTTCTGTACTTAGCCAATTTCTGATCTTCTGATAATGTGTGCTAACTCCAAAAATTCATATTAATTTGTTGCCATAATGAAAACACTAAATAGATTCATATAAACCAGTATAGTCAACTTTCCAACCATCTCCCCCTTTGTCATTAATGGAAACAAAGGAATATGGTGAAGTTACTATCTGTACTTTATACAAAAACTGTCTATCTTATATCTCCCTTTTATCATATACTAGACTCCATATTCTTCATACTCTACTCCCCCTTTGACATTAATGACAAAGGTGCTCTAAAAAAATTCTATGTACTTACTCAACATACATATATGGATATGCAATCTGCAACTTCTGGATCTCTTTCTCCCAAAATGCAATCAGTGAATTAACAATCTGTAGATGGGCGCATAATGCATATTGTAGCTTCTCCATCTTCTCCAAGTCTATGCTAGGACCTTGATCATATGATAGAATCTGTATTATATTACTTTACTCACCCTTTGATATTATCTTCTCTACCTTCTCAATCATATCAATCTGCCCCTGATATACACATATTGATATCGGTCGAGGGATCTTCCACAGATTTCCTTATCTTCTCTATCATAGCCTCTACCTCCTGGATCTTCTTTGTAATGATGGGCACTTAAATTTCATGATTCATACAGTCAGCAATAATCTTTCTTCCTTTTTCCGCAAACTCTTTCAAGGATGCTTGACCAACTTTGAGTGAACTAAGATCAAGTGTAAAGTTGCTAACCAATTCACTGAGCCTCTTCTTCATATACTTCTCTTCTAGAATATCTGATCTATTTTTCATGACTCCTTCAGATTATATACTCCCACTTAGTTATTTTCTCCCCATGAGTCTAAGTCTATTATGGGTGTCAAACTTTACAACAATGATGATGAATTGTCCATCACTTCAGTCTTCTCTTTCTGGTTCCTTTACTATGATATCTTAAATCAATAGATATTTCTGATATAAAGACTCTCAGCCTCTTGAGTACTCACAAATGTTTCTTCAAACTTGTCTAGATCAATATCCATTGCTTGCCATTGATATTTCAACATTATCAATCATGAATGTATCCTCCATGTCTTTGGCTATGGGTGCATAATCTTGTGGACCTGTCATAATAGTTTTATCTGCTTCTTCGCATGACATTTCAAATTTGTATCTTCAATCAATTCTTCTCTTATGTGAATGCTCTTTAGATGATCAAAAATAAGTATGCACTTCCAAGGATAATATCAGGTTGGCTCCAAAACAAAATCTCTAATGGCTATACTGATACTCTTACATAGAACACTGCTCAACAAGATTTTGACCCATTCCGCTTCATGAAATTCACGTGCTGAAGCATACTGATAAATCACTTCCAAGATGTTTCAAAGATTTTATTTATATTAGTCTCTACTAAATAATGTAATTGTGATGCTTTGCTACTTGACTGCAAGTTCTCCTTTGATTATCCAACCGCTTACTCAATTGTTAAGTAATTTTTCAACTAATTTCTGAAATGGCATGTCCATGCTTGGGCTTTGTTTCAAACTTGAATTACTTTGCTTAACAAATAATGATTATCAATCTCCTTTCTTTGCTGATGAGAAAAACTGTAATCCATTCATAATACAAATGCTAGGGCTTCTATTTTCTCCAATCATTTATTCTGACCGCAAGTGAGGACTTGGTGATTTCAAAGTAGATTTCTGCCACTAATACTTGCCGCGTGGACATAGAAAGCAACTGTAACTTCCGTTCTTGTTCCTGATAACAATTTAGACCATGTTCTCTTGCATACTACATCACAATGTCACCAAACAATTGTAATCCAAGGCGCATACTCAGAGGTGAGTATACCAGACACGCAGGGGTTCAGAGCTAGAATAGCTCCCCCTAAAACCAAGAAGGTCTATTCAAGTAGAAGTAGAGGGTGCGTCCACTGGGGATGCATCAACTACTTTGATATCTACATTATCCTTCTTTACTTTAACCTAGATCTTGCATGCATCTTCTGTAGCTTTCACAAATTTGATTTCTCCTTCCTTATCCCATAATGAATCTTTTGACATTTTAGGGCTTTCCTATTCCTACGCTCTAGATCTGCAATGCTTAGAGATGTGTCTAGCTTTTCCACATGAGTGACAAATTACTGGAGGCCTGATATTCTTTGGTGCATTGGTGTGAGTTACCAATTTGCACTATCTAGCAGAATGACCATTATAATTACATATTTGACATGTAATGTTCTGAGGACTTCTAACATGTTGCTGAGGATATCTTCTTTGGCTTTGCTGATTCTGATTTCTTTTATTCAGAGTCATGTTCTTCTAACTTGTTTTACAATCCATGGCTCTATGACCAAACTTATTGCATGAATAACAGTAACCATTGAAAGGTCTTACCTCTTTGCAATCTCTCGCCAAATGTCCATGTTTTTTATAGGCATAACAAGTATGGTCAACTAGCTTGCATTCATCCTTATGTGGTTCAACATTATCTTTAGTCTGATTTCCAATCTCCTTAGTATTTTTAATGTCCTTTGGTGCTTTCATTCTTTCTCGCATGGCATCAATCTAAATTTCTGCTTCATTGTATCCTATACCGCTGGTATCTCCTTTAACCTTTTGAGCATACAACTGTGATTCTATCAGATCCTTGCTTGTGTGTAACTTGTCAATATGATTCTTTGCTGCAATCAATTCAGATTCTATCTTCTCTTTGTTGTTTCTTATCTCGAATATTTCCATGTTTTCTTGTCTCAGTTCTTCATCTAACTGCTTGTTTTCTTTGACTTGATCATCATAGGAATCTTGATTGTTACATAGCTTTTCATCTAATTCTTCAATCTGATCCTTCGGAGATGAATTTTCTTCACTCAAACTTTTTGAATACTTCCCCCAAATCATTTGAAGAAAAATTCCTTAATTCTTTTTTTCAATTTCTTGATAAGTATTTGCATGCCTTCAACTTTTAGTTTTAGATCTTCATTTTCTTTTTCATATGTGTCAAGTTCTTCAAGAGCTACTTCAAGATTCTTTTTCAGGTGTTTCATTTCTTCCTTCTCCACGATCTCCTCAAGTGGTTAAAATTCTTTGCTGAGGACCATATCTCTGATACCAATTGTTAGGATTAGGATCACTGAGAGGGGGGGTGAATCAGTGATCTATCAATTAATACTTTTTCTGATTATCTGAATCTTTACTTAAATGCTTAAGTAATGAAATGAATATCAATGCAAGTAAGATAAAAATACACAAATAATAACAAAAAATATGATTATGGGGGAACCCAATGCAGGAGAAAACCCCAATGGGAATTAGTACCCACAAATATTATGTACTAGTTTCTTATGATCCTTGTTAGAAGATCCTTAACCCTGTTAGGAGTTGTCTTTACAATACATGAAGTATAGTGACCTTGTTAAGGGTCAGACCCTATTAGGAGTCTTTTACAATAACCTTGTTAGGGGTGGTGGAATCACTGTCCAAGAACACACTGCTCAAGTGGTGAAGGCTACAACCTTCTAGTTCTTTGATACACACTGTATCTACAAGGTGAACTGCTGCTGTGACACTGCTTGTCTGATCAGTTCCTTTTGTGTGCTGATGCTTTAACCTCTTGTTGATCTCTAAAAAAATCTTATCTTCACTCTAAAAGCTTCTACTTCAATATATATATCATCAACATATGATAGATATATCTTTTCTTCTTTTACACTCTGCTCTGCTTTTCTTATCTCTGGCTTTCGCAACTCTTCCCATCACAAATGACCTTCTAGAAGTACTTCCTAAAAGGACATGAACATGTCAGCTTTAGGAAACCTTTTACCATCTATATTGATCACTTACATAACCATGCAACCCTTCATTAAGTCGGCTTAACATTAATTATAACTACTTTACTAAAACTGAATAGACATGTCTTTTCACACAGTCCGCTTCACCAAAATAGCTGTAACTAATTATCCCGGATGAATAAAGTCATGCAATTTTAAGCATAGATTTTTAGGTCACTAAAAATCACTAATCCAAAGGTGAAATTATTGAGGATGAGTGCAACTTCCATGCCAAAACAATCTTTTTCGGCTCTTACCATGATCTCTATCCTGTTCTGGCATTCATTGGCTGTACCTCTTCAACTGGCTGTATCTTCTTCATACTTACAGATCTGATCATTCTCTCTTAGAATTAGCATGTAAAAATACTCATAATCTTATCTTCAAAGGCACATATCATTTGGATAACAAATGAACATACACTAATCAAAACTATAACATCCTGTTCCTTGCTCTGTTCTATTTTCTATACTTAGCCAATTTCTGATCTTCTGATAATGTGTGCTGAATCCAAAACTTCACATGAATTTGTTGCCATAATGAAATAAATAAATAGAGTCATATAAAATAGTATAGTCAAATTTCCAACAGCAATGGTGTAATGGCTTAATCAATAGATCTCAAGCACTTTGTCTTTAAGCCATAACGCCGACCACACAATCAAAATAAACTTGATCAATCTTTACTTGTCTCTAACCTTAGATGGCCCCACCAGGAACATGTGGCATCTTTTCACACACTCTCCACCCTTGAAATAATATACATTGATTCCTGGTGAGTGAATGAAAACCGTCAATCTTCATCTTTCCTTTCAATCATGTACTCGCATCACTTTATTTGTCTTGATCTTCAACCTGTGTGAGTGAGTGATGACCACACATAACCTACAAAAAATACCATGTCATACACTCGCACAATAAAAAAATATTAAGTGGTGTAGCTCAGCGAGTGAGCGATAATCATTTTTGATAACCCTGTCACTCACTCATACAGTTAAATGACTGTTTAAGAAATACAACATGACTAAGCATAAAAGGTGACCACTGTGGACAACTTAAAACATGTAAATAACTGTGACCTTAAGTGGCAGAAAAAGTAATGAAGAAATATAACAACCACCAAGGAGTTAGGATTTTAAGGGATCTTTCATAGGGTTTTTTGCATTTAAAGGGTTTAAAACCAGACCTAGGACATGCAGAGAGCCAGGTAAAGGCCAGGAATTAGTGAAGAAACATACAAGCTGGGATCTACCCTTATGGGAGCCTCATTTTTATCCACTTGTAGAAAAAATTGACAGAATGGGAAATTTGGGAAACATTTTTGGTGATTTCTGCTAAATGTCATCCTGCTAGACATATAAAATGAGTGGCCTATTGACATTCCATTGGGCATAGGAGTCTGCATTGAGAACACAAATTTTTTTTGGGAAGTAGGAGGATTGAAACTAGGAGGAGGGACCACAAACCAAAATAGGGAAAGAAATATACAAGCATAAGCAAACTAATTGTGCAAAACACTTTAAGGAAAGTAGGAAAAAGTAACCTACAAAGCAGAATAGAAAGCAGGAAACTTAATTACAAACCTAGAAAAACCTCAAAACAAGGCTTTAGGTGAAACCCATTGATAGAATTTGGGAAGGCCTCTCCTTCAAGAGTTGATAGCTGAAAAGAATTATGCTCCTTGTACTCTGTGATAAAAAATGGACCTCCCCAAAAAGAGTCAAACTTGGTATGCCTGCCAGGCCTGGATCTGAATTCATCCCATTTGAGGACTATATCCCCAACATTGAAATTCCTTGATCTAGATCTCCTATCAAAGGTCTTCTTGATTTGCATCTATTGGAACTTCATATCCTGCATGGACTTGTCTCTACTTTCTTCCAACTCCATGAGATGAGCATACCTTACCTGCAAAGGGTCTCCTTCTTCAAAGAGGAAAAGTTTGGTAGCAAGGTCCAAAGCTGGTAATTTAGTTGAAATGGACAATTTAGCCTCCCTTCCATAGAATAAAATGTATGGAGAGTTCCCAATTATCTTCTTGGGAGTGATCCTGTCTAACGATAAGGAAAACTTTAGTTTAGAGTGCCAATCCCTCTGATTTTCTTATAGAGTCTTTTTTATTATCTTGATCAGGTTCTTTTTTGTAGACTCTGCTAAACCATTACCCTGGGGGTAATAATTGGAGCTTGTGTTCAGGTAAACACCATTCTTAATTTCCCATTCAATGACTCTTAATCCTATGAAAGCAAGTGCATTATCTGATATAATTGAGTCTAAGGTCCCAAACCTATGACTTATGTCATCATAAAAGCTCGAGACATCACTCTCATTTTCTTCTTTTAAAGCAATAGCCTCGGTCCATCTGGTGAAATAATTAGTTGCACTGATTATCAAATAATGGCTTGCACTACATGTGGGGTTAATTAGGCCTATGAATTCAATGCCCCACTTCATAAAAGGTTGGTCTGTCCTAATTAGTTGGAGGGGCAGAGCTGCTCACCTTTCCTTACCTGCAAACATGGCACATTTCATTCATTTTATTACATGATCATGACTATCCTTAAAGATAGATAGCCAATATTACCCAACCCTCATGATCTTGAAAGCAATAGTCCTAGGAGAGAAATGACCTCCAGAAGATCCATCATGAAATTCATTTAGGACATCTGCTACTCATTCTGAATCAATGCATCTTAAAAGAACACCATTATGATCCTTTCTAAAAAGGATCCCATCAATAATTACAAAGGGGATATATTGCAACCTATAATACCTTATTTTTTCTGAATCCAAATTTGCACAACACTCTCCTTCCCTTAAAAAATGAACCATGTTAGGAAACCAACCTGCCACCTTGGCATGTTATTTTGTTGAATGCACAACTAAGGATGCATTCATTTTCTCTTTGTCTTTTGGAGTTTCATCCTCGGTTAATTGTTCACAAAGACCTCTTCCTCTGACTAGCTTGGTCACTTGGATAAAAATGTCATATTATATGACTCTGGTGATCCAACCAGCTCTTTTCTCATTTAGGTCCCTAGAAAGAAGGAACTCTTTGACACTTGGAAGAGTAACTCTCAATTGTGTCTTACTGTGAGTTAGTAAATGTCTAAATTTCTTAAGCCTCTTTACCACAACAAGAACATGTTTCTCTACAAAATAGTACCTCTATTCATACTCTTCCAAACCTTTGCTAAAGAAAGCAATAGGTTGCTGCAATCCTTTAGAGTTATGTTGAGTTAACATTGCAGATATGACATCAAAGCCTCCATAAGCATATAGAATGAAGTATTTTCTAAAATCAGGATTCAACAAGGAATGAGCATCTATCAGAACCTCTTTAATGGCTTGGAAACTGCTCTTTCCTTCTTCGCTCCAACAGAAGACTACATTCTTCTTCAACATTGCTGTTAAAGGCTTCAATAGATCTGCAATGTTAGGCAAGAAACACCTGACAAAGTTAATCCTTCTAATGAAGGATTGAAGAATCTTCTTGTGAGGTGGTAGGGGTGGCTCTAGAATAGTTGCAATCCTCTCAGGGTCCACTATAATACCTTGTTTGGACACAATATATCCCAATAGTTTCCCTTCATGGACTGCAAACACACATCTATTAGGATTGAGGGAGATCCCAAACTCCCTACACCTTTCAAATATTTTCCTCAGGTGTTTGATGTGGTATGCTGCATGTTTAGAATAGACAATGATATCATCTAAGTAGACAAGTAAAAACTTGTACATGAGGCTTTTAAAGGCCATATCCATATCCTTTTGAAAAGTAGCACCTGCATTTGACAAACCAAAAGACATATTCTAACAAGCCATGGTTCCCCACTTGGTTGTAAATGCAGTCTTATATTGATCCTCTTTATCAAATAGGATCTAATTATATCCTAATTATCCATCCAAAAATGAAAAGTGTTATGATCTAGAGACACACTGCAGAATCTGTTCCATGGATGGTAATGGGTGGCGATCTTTTAGGGATGACCTATTAAGGTCCCTAAAGTCAACACACATTCTAAGCTCCCCATTCCTTTTCCTCACAGGGACTATATTGGACACCCGACTAGTATTATTTATGGGGAAAATGATACCAATCTTTATTAATTTTAGAACTTCTTTATGCATGAGTGGCTCTAATTTGGGGTTGACAGGCCTTTGCTTTTGTCTGAATGGTTTGGAATTTGGATCTAATTCAATGGTATATTGAGAAAGTGCTAGATTGAAGCCCTTGAGTTCTTCATATTTCCAGAAAACGGTATCACTAAATTCCTAAAATAATTGAGTATAGCAAGTTTCTATGAATCAATGTTCACTTTTCCAAACTTTAGGCTTTTACCTGGCTCCAGCTCTAAATTAGCATAGTGTTCTTGCTGAACTACCAAGCTAGTCTTATTCCTTTTTTCTTGGTCATCTTTGTTGAAGATAGATTCTAGGGTGACAAGGCCTTTAGGAATATTATTTGATTTAAGTTGCACCACTTGGTCACCATAGTTATGCATCAGTCTATCCTAATTGTGCTCTGAGAAGACATCTTCTTCAAACAAGAATTGCAGAATTTTATCATCATTATCAAACACTTGCCAATTAACATTATTATCAGGGATGGAAGGCCTAACAGTAATATTAACATGTTGTTGATCCTTCCTTACTGAAATTTTTTTAGGAATATCAAATTGGGATCGAACAACAGCTACTCTATCTACATTTTGATTTAGTTTTCTCGGGATAGAAATGATGTTGAAAGCATAGAAATCCTCAATAGCATCCCAAACCCAATGCTTGTAGGCTTTTATTGTATCATTATTGGTAGCACTTATCCCTCTTACTTGGTTGACCATTATCTCATTGTCACCATGTACCTTTAAGGCCCCCATCCTCTCTTTCTAGCCCACTCTAGTCCATTTACCAGACTCTCATATTCAACAGTATTGCTTGTGCAAGAAAAATTGAATCTAAAAGCTATATAATACTTTTCACCTTTTGGGGAGACTAACATTGCACCACCACCATAGCCATGTATGCTTCTAGTACCATCAAAGAATAGTTCCCAAACCTTATTGCTCCATTCTTCTTATTCCTCAACGTCTTATTTGAAAAGATTCAGCTCTACGAAACCATCCTCTTGTATCATGTAATTCCCCAAACTGACATCCCAAATAACATTAACCTAGGCCTCTGAAGCTCTTTCTGACCCCCATTCATCAAGATAAACATATAGGATTTTCCCTATCTGAGTATTTGTCTCTTTGATGATTGGAAAATCATTACTATCAAGTGCAAGACAACTTGCATTGGATACATTAGACAAATAAGGATCTATATGATTAACTGCCAATGATCTATACTTGATGGTAACCTTGGTTCCATACCTAGTATGGAAAATCATGTGAGACTAGATAGGAGAAAGATAACCTCCTATCTTGGCTTTGAACTCTCTTGACAGACATGGAAAAGAGAGCAGGGAGATCTATGATGTAGATGTCAATTAAGATAGAGAAATTGGGGCTTGCATGAAGGATCAAGCTTGTATCCTTGGCCACACCTACTGTGTTTACTGAGGAACCATCAAGTTGTGTTTCCATCTTTTGGAATGGTTCATATTTGAGTTCCAATTGGTCAACTACCTTCTTGGGCATGAATGAACTAGTGGCCCCACTATCTCCCATACAATTATGCACTAAAGAATTTCCAAAAGAAGGCAAGGGTCTCTCCTCTAAAAAATGGGGTGTAGAATGTACTCTCCTTGTAGGGGAAGTCCTTTGAGATGATCTCCCTTTTCTTCTTGTTGAAGGTAACTGCAAAAACTCAGAAGGCTTTGAACTTATTGTTTCTATCCTTCTCAAAAACTTTGATGGAACTAGATCTTCTTTTTTCCATCAATGCAGTCGCCAGATACGCTTTGAAGAGAAACCTCTTTAGTTTAGTACTATGTAATCATCATATCAGAGATGACATAGTTTTAAAAGATGAAATTATTTTGGAGTCCCACCAAGTGTACCATAATTCTTATACACTAATTTTTTCACCATGCTAAGTGCTTGAGCCTAACAATCTAGTATAACATGGGAATCACTTATAGGTTGTGGGACCTCTACTAATTGAAGTGCAACCTCTAGATTCTAGGTCAGTTCCTCTTGGATAATCACCTTATTTTCTCTTTTAACATGAAAAGTAAACTTGGAAGAAAAAGGGATATAAGGAGAACTTAAGGGAAATGACTAAAAAAAAAATTTAACCTACTAGGTGATGCACCAAAGGTAGCATGAATCATAAAATAGTGACCAAAACTAGCATGAAATTCATGAATCTAGCAGAACACAAATTTTTGAATAGGCTTGCATAAGTATTTCACAGAGAGGTCTGAAATAGAAAGAGGCTATTCAAGGAAACATAAATATTTCACAAACAATAGCATATCCTAGGAAATAGACATAGACTGTGACCTACAAACAAACATTGACTTTAGAAAATAGGCACAAGAATGAGACAAGATAACAATGGATGAACAAAATCCACAAGATTACCTAAATAAAACCACCCATAGTAGTGCACAAAGACACAAAAAGAAAGAAGGATCAAGAACTCCAAGATCTCTCTAATATTAACCACTATATTGTGCTTCAAATAAGAGAAATATAGACAAGAAAATATTGAGGACAAAGAAAATGTCACAGAAAACTTTTGCATAATCTGGAATTCAATGAGAGATTACAACAAGATGAAAACCTGAGGGAAAATAAGATGCCACAAAAAGTGTTGCATAAGCTAAAAAAACTCTAGATAAAAAAGCTTCTAAAACTACTTATATACAACCTCCCCTAGCACACAAGCTTGGGAGTCAATCCATCGATTAGATTAGGGCATAATTAGTGTTACAATAGATACTCAATAAACAATGCATAAAACCTAAACCAGTCTAGTCTTCTCTTCAATGCCCTTGGGAAATATCTCAAAAGATCAGATACAGGCATGAATACATCTCCCATCACTATAAATTCAAGAAGATAAGTTAGCTGATCCATCTACTCTGTTTGCAAGTTGAAAACGTCGCCACCGCCATGAAAACCCTAAGAAACAACATTTAAATATTTGAATTTAAATACAAATGGTCACAGGTGGTGTAGAATGCCTGATTAATGACTCAGATTTAAAACTTTACTATCTTTAAAACATGACCATCAATCTCCTTTAAGTAACCCATGAGTACAGGATCAGATCTTCTACACGACATGTACGCATAATGCCTTAAATTTTATACATCCTCATCTCTACAATCAAGGCTTTATGCCCGCTATCTGATCTTCATGAACTTTATTTTCCTTTACTGTAGATGGGTCCAAGCTCTAACAACTTTCCATGCATCGATAAGGCATAATGCCTTGATCATTAGATTTTGATCAACTTTTCTTTAAGCCTTCACACAGGCCATTAGATCAAAAAATACTTGATCATAGATTAATAAGTTGAAGACCCTTCATACAAGTAACCCCACCATCCACATGGCACCATGGCTTAATGGCTTAATGAATAGATCTTGAGAACTTTGTATTTAAGCCATAACACTGACCACATGATCAAAAGAAACTTGATCAATCTTTACTTGTCTCTAACCTCAGCTAGCCCCACTAGGAACATGTGAAATATTGTCACGTACTCTCCACCCCTGAAATAATATACCTTGATTCTCGATGAGTGAATGAAAATCGTTGATCTTTATCTTTCCTTTCAATCATGTAATCACAATACTTTATTTGTATTGATCTTCAACATGCGTGAGTGAGTGATTACCTCACATAACCCGTGACACAGATTGTGTCACACAACAAAAAATATTCAGTGGTTTAGCTCAACAAGTGAGAGATAAGCATTTTTGATAACCCATCACTCACTCACACAGTTAAATGACTATTTAAGAAATACAACACGACTGCACGACTAAGAATAAAAGGTGACCTCTATGGACAACTTAAAACACACAAATAACTACGACCTTAAGTGGCAGAAAAAGTAATGAAGAAATATAATAGTTGCCAAGGAGTTAGGGTTTTAAGGGATATTTCATAGGTTTTTTTTTGCATTTAAAGGGTTTAAAACCAGACCTAAGACATGCAGAGAGCCAGGTAAAGGCCAAGAATTAGTTTAGAAACATACAAGCTGGGCTCTACCCTTGTGGGAGCCTCATTTTTCTCCACTTGTAGCCAAAATTGACAGAATGGGAAATTTGGGCAATAGTGAAACCTCTTGATTCTTTCTATATATTTTTAATTGATAGATTCAAAAGAAAACTTGCTGGGTAGAAAGGGGCTCTACTCAGTCAAGCTAGTAAAATAAAACTTCTTAAGTTCTCACTCCAGAATTTGCACATCCATGCTTTGAGCTTATTCAAGATCCCATCAAAGTTTTTCAATTTTATTGAGAAAATCCAGAAATGTTTTCTTTGGTCAAGTATGGAAGAGAAGAAGAATATTCCTTTAATTTCTTTAGAGATTGTCTGTAGACCAAAGAAATTTTGAGGGCTTGGCTTGAGAAGTGTCAAGACCTTCAATATGGCCCTCCTAGAAAAATAGTTCTGGAGAAATTTGAGTAGTAGGAGTGAATGGAACGTTGTATGGCACAAAAAATACCTTCACAATAGTAACTCTTTCAAGGATTTCCTTGAAACCCAAAATCTCCTTATTGGGCCTTCCTTGTGGAATAATGTTATTAAAGACACAAAGGTCGCTCTTAATGGGGCTTGCTATAAAGTTGGATATGGAAGAAGAGTGCTATTTTGGGAAGATTGTTTATTTGGAAATGAACCCCTAGGTAATAACCTTGCATACACATAATTTAAGGAGGACTAAAAAATGAAATTGGGTAGTTTATTGGTGATTATTGGATGAATGGTAGATGGGTCAACCTGACCCTAACACTTTTCTTCTACTTCTTCAATGCTTCCTTAATTTGGTATTTTTGGATGAGGATAGAGATGAGGATGAACTAGTGTGGAGAGGTTATCCTTCTGGTATCTTCTCTATTTCTTCAGTGGTTTATTTTCTATCTCATCCTATTCTCCCCCATTTTTGGCTAAAATCTGGATCAAAAATGTTATCCCCAAAGTCAATATTTTTGTCTAGATCTTGATTCAAAAAAACTTCTAACTCTGAACAATTTGTGTAAGAGGGGTTTCTCCTTACCCAAAAGATGATACCTCTTCTATGCTTATGTCAAAAATTCTCTTCATTTGTTACTTGAATCTCCCTTTGTGTCAAACATTTGGAGTTGGGTGTTACAGATTTGAAACCTTAGCTGGGTTTTTCCTAGTTCTATTATGGGTTTTTACTCTCAATGGAGATCGCCTTCGGCCAACCATGTTTGAAATTTTATTTGGTCCTACATATTCTATGAGAAAGAAGGAGGAGGGTAAACTTATAGAAAGATTATTTGATGCACTCACAATAATTTTACCTCATGTATAAACCTATCAAGGTAACTCTACATCTTGTGATATTGCTATCAGGATTCAACTGTGTAGTTTTTGAGTCAAACTCATTGACCCATAATTCATGAGTAGTGGTTCACATGAACCCATATCTCATGAGAATGAATGGAACACTTAGCACTCATTGGATCTAGGTGATCAACTAGAAGAATTGTTGAACATTTTGATACATATTTTGCATCCTTGGAGAAAGCAAAAGAAGACAAAGAACAAAAATAATTTGTAAATAAAATATTTCATTATCTATGCTCCTTGATAGACCAAGATAAGAAATAATTTTACACTATAATTGATGAAATGAAAAGAGCTATCAAGGAAGGGAGTATAGTATTTCAATAATGTATAAATCTTTTCATCCATGTGTTAGATATTGATAAATTATTGAAAGAAAATAAAAAATTACTGGCAGATAAGGAAAAAACCTTTGATTCATCAAAGGACTTTACATCTACTCACATTACTGGCAGATAAGGAAAAAACCTTTGATTCATCAAAGGACTTTACATCTACTCACATGAAGCTGGTGATCAAGATAAATGAAATTATCAAAACAATGGAAGTGTAAGGGAAAAGAATGTTAGGGAGATTATCTGACTTGAGGAATCTGATAATTCCTAAGTTGGACATTTTACAGAGAAGTCTAGAGGTTGCACAAGAAACATAGAAGGCACCCTCCCCACCAGAAATTATACATGATGAGGAATTAACTTAGTTGATATGTGGGAAGATCCATATCTTAGATAGTCTGAGAAAGACATGGGATGTATATTGGACAACATTGAAGAATTTTTTTTCAGATGTCTATAAACTTCTATAAGTAAACTTGTACATATTCCTTTAGATAGTATAAGATTTTGGTAAAGGTGATTCCATTTTTGGAACCTTATTTTCCATTGTTTGTTAGTAATAACTAAGAAGGGGGGGGGGGGGGGGNTGAATCAGTGGCCTTCAAAAATTAATCCTTAAATCAACCCTTTAAAACTTATTACCACTTTTAAGCCTCTAGTTATACTCAGTCCTACAAGATGAATGCCTTGTAATACTTATATCAAATTACTACTTGTTGAAATGATTTGTAAAACCTTCTTCTATATGTTTACCGATAAGCAAACTTCTATTTACCGAAACACAGTAAATAACTAGTGTATACCGATCAATCTAGAATTACTTATGTGAAATGCAAAATAGTAAAGTAATGAAACATAAACACATAACACATGGATTTTTAATGTGGAAACTATTGGAAAGTTGAATATACTAGTTTATATGACTTTATTTAGTGTTTTCATTATGGCAACAAAGTCATATGAAGTTTTGGAGTTAGCACACATTATCAGAAGATCAAAAATTGGCTAAGTACAGAAAACAGGACAGAGCAAGGAACATATTGTTATAGTTTTGATTAGCGTGTGCTCATTTGTTATCCAAATGATATGTGACTTTTAAGATAGGCTTATGAGTATGTTTACATGCTAATTATAAGAGAGTATGATCAGATCTAGAAGTATGAAGAAGATACAGCCAGTTGAAGAGGTACAGCCAGTGAATGCCAGAATAGGACAGAGATCACGGAAAGAGCCGATAGAGATTGTTTTGGCATGGAAGTTGCACTTATCCTTAGGACTGGCAGCTTTGAATTAGTTATTTTTAGTGACCTAAAAATCTATGGTTAAAAGTGCATGACTTGATTCATCTAGGATAATTAGTTAGAGCTAATTTGGTGAAGTGGACTGTGTGAAAAGACGTGTCTATTTGGTTTGAGTAAAGCAGTTATAATTAATGTTAAGCTGACTTAATGAAGGGTTTCATGGTTATGTAAGTGATCAAGATACATTTTAAAAGGTTTCCTAAAGTTGACATGTTTTTTTATTTTGAGGAAGTACTTATAGAAGGTCATTTGTGATGGGAAAAGTTGCAGAAGCTAGAGATAAGAAAGGCAGAGCAAAGTGTAAAAGAAGAAAAGATATATCTGTCATATGTTGATGATATATATTGAAGTAGAAGCTTTTAGAGTGAAGAAAAGATTGTTGTAGAGATCAAAAAGAGGTTAAAGCATCAGCGCACAAAAGGAACTGATCAGACAAGAAATGTCACAGTAGCAGTTCACCTTGCAGATATAGTATGTATCAAAGAACCAGAAGGTTGTATCCTTCACCACTTGAGAAGTGTGCTCTTGGATAGTGAGTCCTTGGATAGTGAGTCCACAACCCCTAACAAGGTTATTTTAAAAGACTCCTAACAAGGTTAAGGATCTTCTAACAAGGATCATAAGACACTAGTACATAATATTTGTGGGTACTAATTCCCACTGGGGTTTTCACCTATATTGTATTTCCTCATAATCATATATGGTGTTATGTGTTGTGTATATTTATCTTACTTGCATTGATATTCAAGTTCAGTACATAAGCAATTAAGTAAAGATTCAAATAATAAGAAAAAGTATTAATTGATAGATCACTGATTCACCCCCCCTCTCAGTGATCCTAATCCTAACAATTGGTATCAGAGCTCTGATCTTTAGAAAATAAGTTTAACCACTTGAGGAGATCATGGAGAAGGAAGAAATGAAACACCTAAAAAAGAATCTTGAAGCAGCCCTTGAAGAACTTGACACATATGAAAAATAAAATGAAGATCTAAAACTAAAAGTTGA
>MU227846.1:325893-394388 GCA_018584345.1 Thuja plicata
ATATGCATTATGCACCCATCTACAGATTGTTAATTCACTGATTGCATTTTGGGAGAAAGAGATCCAGAAGTTGTAGATTGCATATCCAGATATGTATGCTGAGTAAGTACATAGAAGTGTTTTTGAGAACCTTTGTCATTAATGTCAAAGGGGGAGTAGAGTATGAAGAATATGGAGTCTAGTATATGATAAAAAGGGAGATATAAGATAGAGAGTTTTTATATAAAAGTACAGATAGTAACTTCACCATTTTCCTTTGTTGCCATTAATGACAAAGGGGGAGATTGTTGGAAAGTTGAATATACTGGTTTATATGACTCTATTTAGTGTTTTCATTATGAAAACAAAGTCATATGAAGTTTTGGAGTCAACACACATTATCAGAAGATCAAAAATTGGCTAAGTATAGAAAACAGGACAAAGCAAGGAATAGACTGTTATAGTTTTGATTAGCATGTGCTCATTTGTTATCCAAATGATATGTGCCTTTGAAGATAAGATTATGAGTATGTTTAAATGATATTTCTAAGAGATAATGAGTAGATCTAGAATTATGAAGAAGATACAGCCAGTTGAGGAGGTACAACCAGTGAATGCCAGAACAGGACAAAGATCATGGAAAGAGCCGACAGAGATTGTTTTGGCATGGAAGTTGCACTTATCCTCAAGACTTGTACCTTTGGAATAGTTATTTTTAGTGACCTAAAATTCTATGGTTAAAAGCGCATGACTTGATTCATCTGGGATAATTAGTTAGAGATAATTTGGTGAAGTGGACTGTGTGAAAAGACATGTCTGTTCGCTTTGAGTAAAGAAGTTATATTTAATGTTAAGACAAATTAATGAAGGGTTGCATGGTTATTTAAGTGATAAAGATACATTTTAAAAGGTTTCCTAAAGTTGACATGTTCATGTATTTTGAGGAAGTACTTATAGAAGGTCATTTGTGATGGGAAAAGTTGCGGAAGCTAGAGATAAGAAAAGTAGAGCAGAGTGTAAAAGCAGCAAAGATATATCTGTCATATGTTGATGATATATATTGAAGTAGAAGCTTTCAGAGTGAAGACAAGATTGTTTTAGAGATCAAAAAGAGGTTAAAGCATCAGCACACAAAAGGAACTGATCAGACAAGCAGTGTCACAACAACAGTTCACCTTGCAGATACAGTATGTATCAAAGAGCCAGAAGGTTGTAGCCTTCACCACTTGAGAAGTGTGCTATTGGATAGTGATTACTTGGACATTGATTCCACCACCCCTAAAAAGGTTATTGTAAAAGACTCCTAACAGGTTCTGACCCTTAAGAAGGTCACTGTACTTCATGTATTGTAAAGACAACTCCTAACAGGGTTAAGGATCTTCTAACAAGGATCATAAGACACTAGTATAGAATATTTGTGGGTACTAAATCCCACTGGGGTTTTCACCTATATTGGGTTTTCCCATAATCATATATGGTGTTATGTGTTGTGTATATTTATCTTACTTGCATTAATATTCAAGTTCAGTACATAAGCAATTACGTAAAGATTCAGATAATAAGAAAAAGTATTAATTGATAGATCACTGATTCAACCCCCCCTCTCAGTGATCCTAATCCTAACAGAAACCCTGTTAAGGGAAAAACCACTGGGAACAGTACCCCAAATTTTCACTCTGCTAAAGTGAGCTCGTTTAAGAGCCAACCCTGTTAAAGGTTACAAACACACTATTAGGTGTGACCTTATTGAAGGATTTAAAAGATAGTTTGTTACTTAGTATCTGGCATTTAATGCTACCATCCTTGATCAAACACTCACTTGGCCTATCAATATGTATTAGGCATATCCAATGCTACTTTCTATGATCAAACTTTTTGATACTCCTTGGTATGTGTCTCAATTGTAAAAGACTTTTAAGTCCTGCTCAGTTAAGAGACTTGATGCTTCAGTGGTTAAACTGAAATAGTAAAGTGATTTGTTCACACATACAATTTGAATTGTAGATTTTTAGATCTATTGTAAGTGCATTGCCTCGCTGATCCATATAATAAATTCAATACCTTTTCTCCATACTATTCTACTCTGTGATGTTGTCTCACTATTTTTCGGTATCTGAAGAATCTAGCTCTTTCCTTAGCTTGTTGATCAGGTCTGAATGAATACTTTCTTCTCCTTCATAATCTCTTCAACATCTATTCTCTTTTATCTTTTCTTCACCACACCATTTGTAATGAATTAGGTGTGTCTCTTTATAGACACGATTCACTCTTTCTTGGCTTTCTTGATTTTTGGTGTGATCCACAATTCTCGCCAATTAGATTTAAAGAAAAACTCCAATTTTATCTTGTAGAGATCTTCTTTCCAACTAGACAAAGTAGCTTTAAATCCATTACTTATCTCTGCATTTATCTTGTCAATTAAAATAATGAAAGTATCAGTCAAGTCTATTTTTAGCTCTTGATAGCTAAGTATTTTGTCATTTCTGAACTCTCTATTCTGTTGGTCAATACTTCAGTTAGTCATCGGTGATAACTAACTGTTCCATCGGTGTGACTTTAGTTGCCTTTGGGATCTCCATCCATAAGGCAACACTATAATTTTGTCTGTCGGGTTACTCTATTATTTGCTCATCAGGGAACACTGTGACTTTTCTCGTCAGTAACACTGTACATTTTCTCATTGGGTAACACTATGACTTTTCTCTTTTACTCTGAACGTCGGTGTATACAGTCACTTTGTGAATAATTTAATTATATGCATTACTAATAGCATAGGCTTTGATTCATCAGTTCTTTGAAGTCATTGGCAGTATTTCCATGACCATATAGATTATATCAAGTTGACATCAATGACATTACTATACATTAACTGATTTAATTCCTTGCATGATCATCAAATTAACATCTTCAAACATTCAATCAGTTATAGCTCATCAATCTCTCCCTTTGGCATTGATGGAAACAAACTAAATTATCACACTATATTATTACTAATACAATATGAAATATAACATTTGAAGTTCATCAAACTACCAATCTTATGTACTATAACCAATACAAATATCTGGTCCTCGGTAAGTTCATATAACTTAGATTTGATTCTTGCAGCTTTATTTCTATCTTCAATCCCTTTATTGGATAGATGTAGAATCTTTCTTTCTATGATGTGATGTGTTCTTCTCCTATGTCAAATTCTCTCCCTTTGACTATTCTCCTTTCTTTTGATGTCTCTTATCAGCAGTTCTCTTTCTTTGTGTGTACTCTCCCTTTCTTGTTACATCTCTCCCTTTGGATAATTGTGATAGATATAATCTCTCCCATGGATATAATCTCTCTTTGAAGTGATATGAAGTGATAATGGATATAATCTCTCCCTTTGAAACCAATGCCAAACAAATATTTTTGACAGTAATGCCAAACAAATCCTTTATATCCATAATATACTCCTTGAATTTCCCAATCCATCAGAAATACAATAACTATGGTGCTCAGCGTAGATAAATACCTTGCTATGTATAGATTTATCTTTGAATTCCATCTCTATGCTTGCATCAACATGAATGATATCCTGATAATATGCAGGCTGATGCAGCCTTCTAGTCATTTACTAACCAGTAGACAAGGGTCAGACCCCTAGTCTCTTTCTCAAGTATTCAAATGCATCCTTGGGTAGTGGCTTGGTGAAGATATCGGCTAATTGTTCCTTTGATTGCACATACTCAAGTATCACCTCCTTTGCTTGAACTTTTTCTCTTAAATAATGATCCTTGATGGCAATATGCTTTGTTTTAGCATGCATGACTAGATTCTTGGAAATGTTTATTGCACTTGTATTATCACAATAGATAATTCATGAATTTTCATATGCATACCTTCCAGTAACTATTTGACCCATGCAATATTTGAGCAGTTTGCAGTAGCAGCAACATATTCTTCTTCTGTAGTAGACTAAGAGATGCATCCTTGCTTCTTACTAATCCATGTGACAAGTCTATCACCCATAAAGAATGCTCCTCCAGTTGTGCTCTTTGAGTCATCAATATTTCTAGCCCAATCAGCATCGGTAAAGACCTTAAGTTTAGATTTGCCTTCTCTTCTATACCATAAGCCATATTCCTTGATATTCTTCACATATCTTAGGATTCTTTTCACAGTAGTCATATGTGATTCCCTGGGATTAGCAGAAAATATTGCAACTAATCCTACTGCATGTGTAATATCTGGTCTAGTATGTACAACATACATGAGTTTTTCAATCATTAATCTGTACAAAGTCTAATTTACATTTGATGACTTTTCCTCCTTTGTCAGCTTACATCCAGTTGCCATCGGTGTTCCAACTGGTTTGGAATCTTCCATCTTGAATATTTTTAGTACTTCCTTGATGTATTTGGATTGTGTAATGAAAATACCTTCATCTTGTTGCATGATCTGTAGACCAAGAAAACACTTGATCTCTCCAAACATAGACATCTCAATCTCTTTGCTCATTTCATTTGCAAATTATTTACATAGCATATCATTTCCTCCAAATATGATATCATCAACAAATATATCAGTAATCAAAATGTTAGCATCAGTATCTTCCTTCAAATAAAGATTATTGTTTTCACTAGTCCTTACAAATCCAATACTTATGAGAGATGAATGAAGTCTTTCATACCAGGCTCAAGGTGCTTATTTCAATCCATACAAGGATTTTTGTAGTCTACATACCATGTCCCTCTTGTCTGGATCAACAAACCCTTTTGGTTGTTCAATGTATACCTCTTCTTCAAGTATTCCATTTAGGAATGCAGACTTGACATCCATTTGATATACCTTGAATCCTTTAAATGTAGCATAAGAAAGTAAAATTCTCACTCCTTCTAGCCTAGAAACAGGTGAAAAGGTCTCTCCATATTCAATCCCTTCTTCTTGTGCATACCCTTTGCATACTAGTCTTGCTTTATTTCTGGTGACTTCTCCATTCTCATTCAGTTTATTCCTGAATATACATTTTGTACTGATGACATTCTTTTCATTGGTCTCGGTACAAGTGTCCATGTCTTGTTTTTCTCAATTTGCTCAATCTCCTCATTCATAGCACTAATCCATTCATCATTATTGAGTGCAGCATTGATAGATTTTGGCTCATAATCACAAATTAGACATCTTGTGTTTAGAGACTTACTTCTGGTTCTCATACCATCCTTGTTGTCTCCAATGATCTAGTTTTGTGGATTGTTCCTTCTGACATATCTGGCAAGTACAGGTTCAGATATTTGTCTATCATATTGATCATCATTGTGTTCTTCATTCTTATCTCCATCAATTGGTACATCATCTTGAGCAATATCCTGATTGTCAGTATTTGTAGCCTGATGCTCAGGTGCAATGATATGTTGCTTGGGAGCTCTACATTGTTGGTCAGGTAGAGTGTCAGGTTCTTCATTGTAGATAAACCTATTGTAGTCCTCTTGTTCTTTTGTGCTTTCCTTTTCATTCTTCTCTACAAATTCATCTATCTTTACATTTGCACTTTAAATGATTTTGTTAGAGGCTTTATTGAGACATTTATAAGCCTTTCTCTTGGTGGAATACCCTATAAATATTCCTTCATCGCTTTTGGAGTCAAGCTTTCTATTTCTATCATCCTTTAAGATATAACATTGACTGCCAAATTTTTTGAAATAACTTACATTAGGTGTGTATCCATACCATAGCTCATAAGGTGTCTTCTTGGTATCTTTCTTCAATTGTACTCTATTCAATGTGTAAACAATAGTACTGATAGCTTCCCTCCAGAAGATTTGGGTGATGCCTTTCTCTATCATTAGTTTCCTTGCACAATCAACTATGGATATGTTCCTTCTTTCAAAAATTCCATTTTGTTGTGGTGTTCTCGGTGTAGAGACCTGTCTTTTGATTCCATGCTCA
Source organism: Thuja plicata (assembly GCA_018584345.1). Classification (NCBI taxonomy): domain Eukaryota; kingdom Viridiplantae; phylum Streptophyta; class Pinopsida; order Cupressales; family Cupressaceae; genus Thuja; species Thuja plicata. Next base: position 331,792 of record MU227846.1, read on the forward strand.
TTAAAAAAGTTACTGAATTCATCTGAAATAAATTTCCCTCCTCTATCTGATCTTAAGCATTTCAATTCTTTACCACTTTGTTTTTCAACCATTGCTTTGTACCATTTAAATATCTTCAATGCTTCAGATTTATATTTTAGAAACATTACTGTCATCATTCTAGAGTAATCATCAACAAAGAGAATAAAATATCTATCATGATAATATCTCTTTGTCCTCATGGGTCTACATAGATCAGTATGGACTAATTCTAGAATGGCATTAGATGTATGGGTTTTTCTATTGAAACTAGACTTTGTCATCTTACCTTTTTGACAATTTTTGCACATCATATTGTTGGGCTTAATCATCATCGGTAAGCCTCTTACATTTCTTTTTCTGCTTATTTTTATCATGTTGTCAAAGTTCACATGACACAATATTTTGTGCCACAACCATATATCTTCATTTCTAGCCATTAAGCAAGTGGTGTCAGTATCATTCAAATAGAATAAGTTACCTTTTGTCTGCTCACTGGTACTAATCAGATTTCCTGATTTACTGAAGATCTTTGCCTTCTTATTTTCAAATGCTACTCTGTGACCTAAATTATTCAACTAAGAAACACTCAATATATTATAATTCAGTCCTTTCACCCAATAAGCATTTTCGCATTTTATCAAGTTATTCAACATTATAGCTCCGCTACCTTCAATTGGATAAGGTGTGTCATTACCCATTCTTATTGAGACACCATTGTAGTATTCAAAAGTCTCAAACTTTTGTTTTTCACCAGTTATATGGTGAGTGTAGCCACTATCTATGATCCATACATCATTTTTACTAACTTTAGATATGAGTGCAGTTTCTACATACCTTTCTTCATCATCATCTAAATCATCTTTTACTAGCACAAACACCATCTTGATGTTTTCATCAGATTCGGTGTCAATATCATCATCTTAGTATTTAGCTAGGTAACTAGCCTTCTTTCCTTTGTCCTTGTATTCTCGGGATCTCTTCTTTCTGATTGGCAGTTGCTTCTGTAATCACCCTCTGTCATACTTCTTTTCAAATGAATTGTCATTACTTCTGTCATATTTTCTTCTATTAGGGCATCTTGCAGAAAAGTGTCCAATCTCTTTACAGTTAAAAAAAACAAGTGGTAATTTACCTTTGCCTCTTTGCATTCTTCTATCCATAAGTGCTTCAATTTCATCAAGATCTTCTTCTTCACTTTCACTATCACTATCTTTTGTCATAGTGTGTTTATGACTTGATTTACTTATTCTCAAAGAAGATTTGAATGTAGACTCTATGTTTGGTAAGACACTATTATCAAAATTATTCATGTCAAATGAAATCATTCTTCCAATCAAACTATCTAGAGTAACATTGCTATTTACTATTGCTCTCATTTCTTGTATGGCAGATACTCTAATAGCATATGTAGGCAGTAAGGTTGTTAGAATTTTACTTACCACTTTATCTTCATCTAGTGCACCTCCAACTCCTTGGATATCATTGACTACCTCTTTGATTCTTGTGTTGTTCTATGTGATGTTTTCACCTTCTTTCATTCTGAGATCATCAAACTTTCCTCTAAGGATTTTTTCCTTGGCTCTCAAAAAATTTATATCACCACCATGTACAATCTTCAATTTGTCCCACATCTACTTTACAGTCTTGTAGGTTTTGACATCTTCAAACTCAGCATCGGAGAGTGAGGAAGAAAGTTCTATCATCATGAGGTTGTGCTCATGCTTCTCTCTCATTTTTTCACTAGTGGGTGCTCCTATGGGTAACACATATTCAGTATCTAAGTATTGAGTAACATCATTTCCAATACCTGATAAGTGGAGTCTTATTCTGCTTTTCCATGAAGCAAAGTTGTCTTTGTTCAACTTGGGCACATCTCATCTATTCATCTTGTGATATTTAGCTTAGGTCTTGAAACCTTCCTTCTAAGAACACAAGCTTTGATACCAATTGTTATTAATAACATAGAGGGGGGGGGTTGAATTAGTGGCCTTCAAAAATTAATCCTTAAATCAACCCTTTAAAACTTATTACCACTTTCAAGCCTCTAGTTATACTCAATCCTACAAGATGAATGCCTTGTAATACTTATATCAAATTACTACTTATCAGAATGCTTTGTAAAACCTTCTTCTATATGTTTACCCATAAATAGTCTTCTATTTACCGAAACATAATAAAAAACTAGTGTATACCGATCAATCCAGAATGACTTATGTGAAATGCAAAATAGTAAAGTAATGAAACATAAACACATAACACATGGATTTTTAATGTGGAAACCCTGTTAAGGGAAAAACCACTCAGACTGGTACCCCAAATTTTCACTCTTCTGAAGTGATCTCGGTTAAGAGCCAACCTTGTTAAAGGTTACAAACACATTGTTAGATGTGACCTTGTTAGAGGATTTAAAAGATAGTTTCTTACTTAGTATTTGGCATCTAATGATATCATCTCTGTTCAAATACTCACTTAGCCTGTCAATAGGTATTGGGAATATCCAATGCTACTTTCTATGATCAAACTTTTTGATACTCCTTGGGATGTATCTCAATTGTAAAAGAATTGATGCCTCAATGGTTAAAATGAAATAGTAAAGTGATCTATTCACACATACAACTTGAATTCCAGATTTTTAGATCTATTGTAAGTGCATTCCCTCTCTGATCAATATAATAAATTCAATACCTTTTCTCCACACTATTCTGCTATGTGATGCTATCTCACTGTTCGTCGGTGTCTGCAGAATCTGGCTCTTTCCTCAGCTTGTTGATCAGGTCTGAATGAAGACTTTCTTCTCCTTTAGAATCTCTTCAACATCTATTCTCTTTTCACTTTTCTTCACCCCACCATTCATAATGAATTGGGTTTTTCTCTTTATAGACATGATTCACTGTTTCTTGGCTTTCTTGATTCTTGGCATGATCCACAATTCTTGCTAATTAGATTTAAAGAAAAACTCCAGTTTTATCTCGTATAGATCTTCTTTCCAACTGGACAAAGCAGTTTTTAATCCATTACTTATCTCTGGCTTTATCTTGTCAATTAAAAAAATGATAAGTATCAGTTAAGTCTATTTTTAGCTCTTGATAGCTAAGCATTTTGTCATTTCTAAACTCTCTATTCTGTCGGTCAATACTTCAGTTAGTCATTGGTAATAACTAACTATTCTGTCGATGTGACTTTAGTTGTCTTTGGGATCTTTGTCCATTAGGAAACACTATAATTTTGTCCATCGGGTTACTCTGTTCTTTTCTCATCGGGCAACACTGTGACTTTTCTTATCGCTAACACTGTGCATTTTCTCATCGAGTAACACTATGACTTTTCTCTTTTTCTCTGACTGTCAATGTGCACTCTGTCGGTGTATATAGTCACTTTGTGAATTCTTGACTTATATGCATTACTGATAGCATAGCCTTTGATTCATCAGTTCTTTGATGTCTTTGGCAGTATGTCCATGACCATACAAATTATATCAAGTTGAGATCAATGACAATACAATACATTAACTGATTTAATGCCTTGCATGATCATCAACTTAACATCTTCAAACATTCAATCAGTTATAGTTCATCATTGTTGTCAAAGAGGGAGAATAAATATGTTAAAAATGATGCATATTATTAGGAGGAGTTTGGTTTATAAGTTCAATTATGAGGAGTTTGGGACTTGGCAGTTTTGGGATGGACACTTAATCATTTTTCCACTAAGTGTTGCCATTAATGCCAAAGGGGGAGATTATTGGAAAGAGTCACTATATGATGTATGGTATGTTTTCATTGATTTAAAATACTATCATTACCCTTGGCCATGTAGCAGACATTAAAATTTACCAGAGGATTTTATGTGCATATTTGTCTAAGTAGAAAAACTAGGACAAAGACTAGTCAGACCAATTAGTATGGTTCAAATTTTTTTTTTAGAGTTAGAGTATGTGATTGTAGGATATGAGTATGGATATACTGCTATGTCTAAACTAATCATCCCAGATTCTAAAGTTATCATATGGATGAGATATTCACAGAGGAACATCAAGTTGTCAAATTTTTTTGGAAGAACATGACAATTTGAAGAAATCAAGTTGATACACTTGAAAAATCAATTTTGGTTATCAGTTTAGTGATGGTTTATGATAGAGCCAACATTAGAGGATAATTGGTTCAGTTAGAAACATTTCATTTTGTTTTTTAATCTTGTTTTGGCGCGAAGATTTCTACACATTTAATTGTTCTTATTTGGGCCTGTAATCACCTAAAATTGGTCTAGCAAACATATAGACCCTATTTATGATCAATTGGTCTTAATAAATTCTAAAATCTAAGACATGATTTCTAAACCCTAATTATGAGAGCACTTAATCAAATTTTCTTACATAATTTTAATCTTTGACTTGTTGAATCAAATCATCAAATTCCTAAGCCAAAAATGTATAAAACATTGGGATAAATCAAAAAGTCCTAAAGTTATTTTTTAAATAAAAAAGTGAACCCATTCATACATGTGTGAGCACTAAAAAATCAAATAAAACAAATAAAAGGGGAAATGACAATTTTTTCTCATCATCCCCAAGGTTGACCAATCAAAAGCATTCCACTTAGCTCACATGGATTGAGGGAAGTTGCATCTCCACCATTGCTCATTCCCTTTTGCTTCTTAATCTCAACCATCCATCTCTTGGTATTTCCTATAAAAGGGATAACTCTCCTTGCTCACCATATACAAGAAGATTTGGAGTAAATTTATAATTCTATTTTCAATCTAGAATTTCATTGTGCACTTGTAGTTCTTACTTGCATAGTAGTTTACTTTCATTCTTACATTGTTAAGCTTTATTTCTTAATTTAAATGACATATTAGTTTCCTTTCATATCTTAATGGTAGATGCATTGTTCTTCTCATTGATAGCTTAATCTTTCATTTTAGTCTCATTCCTCATAGATTCTATGCATTTAGTGTCCTAGCTCATACATTTTCATTTTCAAAAGATTTTGAGAGAAAATTATGCAAGTCTATGCATCTTTATCACTCTTGCATTGAATCTTCCATTTTGGAGTAGTCAAGTCACTCATTTTCTATGTCCAATATGATGGGAAACTCATGATAATCACACTCGCTTCAACTAGGAAGCAATAAGCCGATTTTAAGGGTTTTTATGCTATATTTGATCTTCATTTTAATACTAACCACTTTGATGTAATAGTTTATTGAAGTGTTTGGTTGTAGATTCTAATCACACATTTTATAACACATACATTTGGTTCCCACCATGGGGCATAAAGTTCTTTTTTCCTCATTTTCATGATTTTCTCACATTTTGATGAAACCACATTCATTATTGTGCGAAGATTGACTCCAGCCCGTACGACAATTCATGGGACAATAATTTGATGTATGATGATATAATATTTTTCATATGAGTCTTCTTTGCATTTAATTTGGAATTTGGGCTTATTACATTTGTTGTACGGGCCTTCATTGATGTATGTTTTGTCATATGAGAGCATACTCTTTGTCGTATGAATTTTAGTAATAGTCTGGTCTTTGTGGTTTGTCGTTCCAAGAACATAGAGCATTTTTAGGGGTCTTCTCGAGCTGATTTTTATTTTCTAACTCCTAGCATGTCTTGTGTGATACTTTTTCTCTCTGGTTTCATATCTTAACTAGTTCTTACAGGAGGTTCAGACAAAGATCCGCTTGCTAAAGTCTCACTAGCACACTTTTCTTTGAGATTACTAACGTTTTGTGCTTGTAGGACGCATCTTGAAAGAAATAAAGTTGTGGAAACTACTAATGCTTGTGATTGAAGGTTTCCTTGTGACTTCATCAACCAAACAAGTTGTGTGCTTTCTTAGATGATTTCTTAGGTACATAGTTTAACTAGGGTGTTATTTGTTTGTGTAAAGTTATACATTGAGGGGATTATGCTCTTCTCTCTTTCAGAAAATCTAAAACCCAAATGTGTTTGATTGAGCTTGAGAAAATAACACTTTTCTTTTGGGTAAATGAACATGTTCTTGATGTGTTTGGGAGACACTATGGAGTAGGAGAGTATGCTCTTTTCCTTTTGGAAAATCAGAAATCTTGACCTTCATTTAATTTTTTTGCATTAACCTTCAGAGGGCCTACCAAGAGAGCAATCTTTTTGGAATGACCCAAGTGGGGAACAAGAAAACCCAACTACTCCACCGCACTATAATAAAATAATTCCTTCAATCCAAAGAGAGGGAATACATGAAAATTTTCTATTCCTAACGCTTCTTCATGTTGAGGGCCTTGTTGCCTCAATATTGCTAAGCAATACTACATTTGACTAGGTGCTTGTAGGGCTATTTTTGGTCTCAATCTTGTTTGCAAGACTACAAGGGGAATACATTCAACTTGTGTAGGGCTAAGAGGTCTCAATCTCACTTGAAAGACTATGCATTTTGGGTGCTTGTAGGGATATACACCTTAATTTCTCTTGCAAAACTACAAGGGATAGTCATGAATGGATGTCCTTACTAGACACTTTTAGATAGAGGCTACCTGACTCACCTTTGAAAGTATCATAATATTTGTGCAAGGATCGATCCCAATGGATTACCCGGATCACCTAAATATTTTACACTCACCATATGTATTCCTAAGGGATTTATAAAGAATGAATGTGGCATGAGGGATCCTATGCGATTTGAGCATTAAGTCTCTTCTCAAAACCCACAACATGCATAGTCCTTGAAAAATCCAATATCACTTTGTGTGAGGCAAAGGAATATCAAGAGTGGGAAAGAATTTTGATACTAAAGAAATTTAACTCTAGGGGTAGAAAGTTCTTGATTATCTCCTCTTTGTGTTTGGTGTGCTTGAACCACTTGAAACTTAACACTATCAATAAAAACAACATTCTTGAAAACATAAAACATCGTTTGAACTTGACATTTGAGAAAAAAAAACAAGTGGGAAACTGTCTTGGGTATCTTTTGCAAGCTTATCCCAACAATTTCTATTTCTTTACTGTGTGACTTGGGTCACCCAACATCTCTCATCTTAGTCTCTCGTATGATCTCACTAGTCCTACACTTTTTCATCAATAATCTATTGCAAATCAACTTGGCCACAAGTGTCATCCAATATGTATTCAAACCTTACAATGTGATACCTTGTACCCTATTCAAAAAATATTTCCATCTTCTTTTCTCAATCTATTGGATGAACGATCATTTAGACACCTTTGACATTGATATCATCAACCTAGTCATTCTGAAATTATAACTGCGATTGTCTTTCATGGTCCAAATGAGAAGTTAAAAATACAATCTTGATTCCAAGGGAAAATATATCGATGACCTTGCTCAAGGACCACCTTCCTATCAAAAACCCAAAACAACTTATGAAATCTCACAATAGGACACTTCGGTTCCATAGCAGACAGTGCCCTTGTTTAATCAATCAACCTTGGTTGCACACAACATATCAAAAATGTCAGATTATGAGTGGGGGTCTCAACATGACCAACATAGTCAACATACTAATGTCTCTTCCTCCACAGAAGAGTACACTAAGAAAGAGATTAGAAAGTGTCAACAAGACAAACACTTTCAAAATATGATGCACACTCTCATGCAATTGGAAAAGGAAAATTAATTTATGCATGTTGCATCAACAAGTGTCAAACTTCCATGTGACTTTGACATTATAGGACTCATACAACAAGAGGATGAGTCCCCCATAAACATTCTAAATCAATATTTGTAGTACATGAGGTGCAAAATTAGGGAATTAAAGAAAGCCAAACAAAAACCTCCTAGCAAGTATTCATTGGAATCCATATGTCCATTCCCATTCGCTAAAAAATTGTACATGCTTCCATTTCCCCCTAAAGTCAAGATTCCCAAATATGACAAATAAAATGGGGAGGGTGACCCTCAAGATCATGAAAGATAATTTTGTGCTCTTAGTATGGAGTTCATGCATGAAAGGACATATTTGATGAGATTATTCCCGCGAAGCCTCGGTGGCCAAGCCTCAGAATGGTTTATGAAGCTCACACCTAGTATTCAAACATTTGAATATCTTATGCATAAATTCATCCAACACTAATCCTATAACATCCTACACATGGTCACAATTTTGAATCTATGCAATACTAAGCAACACACTGGTGAACCATTTGTGAATTTTATTCAGAGATGGAGAAAAATATTCATGAGATATCTCAGACAAATACTTGAATTAGAAAATATTGACATCTTCATTAACAACCTAGTTCCTGAGATGAACTATGCAATGCAAATGCAAAATCACACCTCTTCCAGTAACTTAGTTGACAACGCTATTAGGATCAAAGATGATCTTGTGAAGAAAGGAGAACTCACCTTGAATAAAGAGGCTAAATCTTCTAGCAATGACAACAACAAAGGTAAGAAAAAATATTGGAATAATAACCGCAATGTAATCAATGATGACGTGGTTTACTCGCCTAAATAAAAACCTAAGGAGCTAGTGTTCAATCTCATTGGTAGCATTCAAGCTTCTAAGCTCAACACAACTACTACCAATTCTCCTAAGAGCACCCAAGATATGAGAAAGACAAAGCACCCTAGATGTCACAACCTAACTGAAATTTCACTCCCCTTGGAGAGTCTCTTGAGGATGCATTGAAAACATTGGTTTCCCATAAGATCATCAAAATACCCAACTTGAAACATTGGGAACCTAAAGTTAAGCCCAAGTGGTGGAATGATAAAAACTACTGTGAATTTCAAAAGAACAAGGGGCATTTGATGAATGACTGTATGAAGCTAAAATACATGATACAAGATCTAATTAATAATCAGACCATTACAGTCGGTACCCATGGATCAAATGATGACCATAAGGATTTCAAACAACCTTTATCCTCCTATGAGAAAGGAGAATCTTCAAAAACTCAAGGAGATACTATGAACCATACCTACGCAAACAATGAAAATATGATTCACATGATTGAACCCTATAATTGGTCAGTTAATGTCATCATTGTTAAAGATGAAGAAACCAATTCTTCCAATATTTTCACTCATAATTAATCCAAGGTTACTCTTAAGGGGGTAGCATATACACCCAAGCAAATTGTTGCACCAATGAGAAAACCTTGTCATTAAAAAAGCTGTTGTATCACTCCCTGATATGAACTAAAACTTGGTTGATCAATTACAATACACTCCTGCTTAGATATCCATTATGGAATTTCTCAAACTTTAGCCATCACACAAGGAAATTATTGAGACTGCACTTTTGGAGACAAATGTACCCAAGGATCTTGATGTCAATCAATTCCAAACCATGGTAAATCATCTAACTTACCCACATTACCTTTCCTTCTTAGAAGAGGATGAAAAAGAACTTAGTCACCTACATAATCAACCTCTGCATGTAGAGGTCTTAATTCACAAACATAGAGTTAAATATATTTTGATAGATGGAGGTGCCAGTTTGAACATTTTTACTCTCAAGCTCGTAACAACACTAGGTTTCTCTAAACATTCTATTGATCCCAGAAGGAAATCACTATAAAGGCATATGATGAGGAGGAAATGTTTTCAAAAGGACTAGTAGTGCTACCCATCAGAGTGGGGCCAGTCAAAAAAGATGTCATTTGTCAGGTGTTAGATTTATGTTTGGCATATAATATTCTGCTAAGAAGGCCTTAAATTCATGACATGAAAGAAGTTCCTTCTACGTACCACCAATTTTTGAAGTTTTTGCACAATGAGATGGAGATCTCTATCTTAGCTGACAACACCTACTCTTGTAATGCCTTGAAGAAAGTGGAGAGAATGGTTCTTCACAACAAAGAAGCATCCCATGGACCTGTTATACACCAAATTTTCACCCTACTAAACTCGAGAGTCTAGTGATCTAGTATAACATGGGATTCACTTCTAGGTTGTGGGACTTTGCTGAACTTGAAGTGAAACATCTAGATTCTAGGTCGGTTCCTCTTAGATAATTACCTATTTTTCTCTTGAAACTTGAAAAAAAACTTGGGTGGAAAAGGGATAGAAGGAAACTAAAAGAAAAAAACCAAGAACTTAAACTATTAGGTGATACACCAGATATGACATGAATGATAAAAAAATGGCTAATATTTAGCATGAAATATCTAACCTAAAATAAGTACAACTTTATGAATAGACTTGCCAAAGTGTTTCATAGAGAGGTTCGAGATGAAACTATTTAGGGAAAGAAAAGATTTCACAAAAATAGCTTACATGAGCCTAAACATGGACTATGACCTGCAAGCAAACATTCACTCCAGTAGGAAGATACTGAAATGAGATAATATAATAGGGAATGAAAAAAATTCACAAGATCATCTTTATCAATAATTCACAATGTACACAAAACTTCAGAAACAAAGAGGACTAACATAACTCAGAGATCTCTCCAAACCTTAGCCACTGTATTATGCTTTAGTGAGAATTACAAACATATGAAAACTTGAGGATAGAAAAAATGTCACTGAAAGTCTTACATAATCTTGAAAAAATAATTAGAAAATATCTAAAAACTACTTATGTACAAACTCCTCCACCACCAAGGCTCAAGAGTTGATCTAATTAGATCAGATCAGAAAACTTAGGGTTATAAAAGATATTCTTGAAAATAACTAGAAACCCTAAAATGGTCAAGTCTGTTCATTAATGCATCTTTGAAAATATCTTAGGTGATTAGATATGTCTTGGAGATATCTCCCATCACCATAACTTCAATCGGAAAGATCATCCTGATCCATTTACTTTGTCTACAACTTGAAAAATCACTCCACTGCCATAAAAACCCTAAGATAAGATTTGAATATTTGAAATATCTAATTGTAACAATAATAGGTGGCATGGAAAAAACTCATCAACGGTCTAGAACAAGACTTTATCTCCTTTTAAAACCCACCCATCAATCTTAACTTAGTTACGCAGGAGTCAAGCTTAGATCTGATATGGACATGTGGTAGGCAAGTGCAATGCCTCATAAATTATCTTTCTGCATCTTAGATTTAAGGCAATGTGCCAACCATACAATGAATCTTAACTAAGCTAGACATTAACCTTAAGCCTTATCTTTGCAACTACAAGTCCCACTTAACCAAGAAGGACATGTGTCACACTATCGCTAAGACTTGAACACTAAACATCTTACACCTTTCTATTTAAGGCTTAGCGCAGATCATAGATTCAATCCTAATCTTTCTATAGACCAACTTTTCTTAGATCTGCTATCCTTCCATTTGGTACCTTGTTGTGAACCCTTGAACAATAAAAAGTGAGCATCTCCTTCTTTAAGGCTTAACACCGATCGTCTAATAAAAAAAAACTTGACTGATCTTACTTTAACTTGTCTTTAACCCAGAGCACCTTGGTCGAACTTTGGTTCTATTTTGAGATTCAAAGATAAAGAAGATATCTTAGTCTCTAAATGATATCTTTAACTCTTGGTATTTTCTGAGATTCAATGAAAACCACTGATCTAATCTTGCACTTGAACAATTGTGTGCATCTTGTTAAGTCTCAACTTTGTATCTCTAAATCGTTGAATGATTTTGCTTGACTTTGACTTATCTTGAAATTTAGTGATAACCCTATATCTCCATATTGATCAACATCCAGTGCATGATCTCAAAAGATTTTTCTCAACCCTGGGTCTGCTTCGAGACTCAGAGATAACACATTTCTTTTAGTCTCCAAGTAAAAGACTTAACCATGGCCTAGTCTCGAGATTTAGAGATAAAGGTTATCTATGAATCACGTAATCCTTTCTTTAACTCAGTTCAATTCTGAGATCGAGTGACCACCACACATTTGAGACATGATCAATGATCCTTAATCAATCTCAAAACACTTGGCTAGACTCAGGTTTGATCTTGAGATTCAGAGATAAAAGGAAATCTCTAAATCTCCAAATGATTGACTTAACCCGGCTTAGATTATGAGATACAATGACAAAGTCTATCTCATAATCTCTAAATAAATAACTTGACCAGACTTAACTCACAAGATCTAGTGACATCCACATGATCTGATCTACATCGATGGTCCTCGCTGAGTCTCCAAATCTTTTCCCACTTACGTGCATCATCACAATATTAGGAGATAAACATAAAAATTCATGCACTAACCATGTTGCCAAATTGATCAATGTTAAGAGCTTAACCATGAAAATTATGAGATTAGGAGATAGAGATAGGAATGGGCCCACCAATAAAATATAACCTGCCTTCATTAGATCTCCAGATGAAAAAGGCATATTCCTTTTCATTGCGAGATTAAGAGATAGCTTGCTGCACCAAGTCTCCAGATCATTTGGAATATCCATTCTCGATTGTGAGATTAGGAGACAATACATAAAAGATAAAGATACACATGACTAATAAGACTTTAAGTGGCATGAAAAGGTAGCTTGAAATTATATCAAGCCACAAAGACTTAGGGTTATAAAGGTTTTTCTCTTAAAATGACACAAGGGTTTCAGACTAGAAACATTAGGGTTTGCATAAACAAGACAAGAGCCGGAAGCCATGGAAAGGATTCATACAAGCTAGGCTAAACCCTTTTGGGAGCCACATTTACTCCACTTGTAAGCCAAAGAGAATAGGGTAGGAAATTTTGGGTAACATTTTGGTGATTTCTGTTGAATGTCTGCCTACTAGACATATAAAAAAGCAGTGAGCTTTGACATTCCATTGGGCATTGGAGTTGTAAGAAGCATAAAAGATAAACCTGGGAAATAGAAGGACTGGAAAAAGAGGAGTAAAAAAAATAGGAAAAAAATCAAACCAAAAACAAGGAAAATACCTATATACAATAACAATTGACTGTGGAACAACACTTAGAAGAAAGAAGGAAAACTACACCTATTCTAAACTAACCAGTACAGAAACTGGTTAAACAAAACCATTTACTAGATAGTTAAAATAGATGCCTTTCCTCCTTAGGATATCTTGCATTATAAGCATGAGGATAGCTAATGAGACATGAGGCACATAAGAATAGGTTAGAAAATATAGAAGTACCTCTTGAAAAATGTGATGAAACAAGCTAACCTCAAATAGATCATATGAGGAAGTTTCATTAGACTACTAATTATCTAATGGGGAAGCCTCTTGAAAGAATGAAACTTGGCTTCCCAATGTTGGATATTTCTCCTTCTTTCTATTTATCATGGTTGTCCTACTTTCTGACAGATTTTTGACACAGGAGAAAAGAGTTTAAACACCCTAGAAAAGAAACATTACCTCTATCTTGCATAATTGTTTGCCACATTGATTCCTCCTCCATGGTCAAAGGACCTTCTTCTTCTGTTAAACAAGATAAGATCTCATCCAAACTATTAATCCTCTGAAGGTTCCTAGAATTTGGTTCCAACCTATGTTCATGCATAGAATCCTTAGAAAGAAAGCCTTCCAAGACAAGGCTCCTTTCAATTGGAAAATAACTATGAACCTTTTCCTTAGGGAAAAAATATTCCTCACCCAACCTATCACAAAAATCCTCTATGATGTTGAAAAAATAATTTTCTTCAAGGATTTTGTCAACTTCCACATATTGGAAAGTTTCCTCTTTAGTTGCAAGTTCATGAACTAGCTTATCATCATAATTATTTGCACCCTCCAGCTATTGTAATTTTTTTTCTCATGTGGTGATGACCATACCTTCTACATCTTTCTCAACAAAACTAGGAAGCTCATCAAACAAAAACATAGCATCTTCCTCTTCATCACTTCCTTGTTGATGGTGATCTTTCCATTCTAATTGACCTTCAACCATAGGGAGTGACATGTCTTCCTCACCTTCAACAAAAAAATGAATCTCATTAAACAAATCAACCAAGAATTCAGGTTGAGCATCATTTTACTTTTCTATGCCTTGCTGTCCTAACTTGTCACAGTCATCACTCAACACTAACACTTCTAATTTTCCCTTTTCTTCATCACATGAAAGATCATCCACCACAAGTATTTTCTCAAATGTTTCACTAGTAGCATTGAAAAGACTTGGCATCTAAAAGCCATGATACTGAGTCCATGAAGGTTGCCATGGAAACTTGGTATCTTGAGAAACTTGAGGGGTCTCTTGGGATATACAAATTTCTTGAATAGACCGCTCTTGCAGAGTGGGGAACTTAATCTTCTCAAGTATAGGCTCTTGGAAAGAATGATTTCTCCTAAAAATTGGAAAGTTAAATTTAGAGGACCTGGAAGGGTCACCCTATTTAAAGACTGGGATTTTAAGTTCCTTATCTTTCATTTTTTTCCTTTACAGCCAATTCCCTCTCAAGAACCTCCTCATATTATCTTAGTTGCATCTCAGAAAGATATGTTGGACAAGCTATTGCTTCTTGCTACAACACCTCTAACTTTTCTTCAACATGAAACTCATCATTTATGAAATTAAGTGTGAAATTTGGAGTTCCCTTCTCCAAGTATGGGTTTAGAAGATAGCCTGCTTGGGAAGATTCACTGTTTACACCACTAAAATCTTCTCCTTGTTGATTAAAGAATTCAATCCCATTCGGTTGTGCATCTTGTTGTGACACCGACCCACTAGAAGATGCATCTAAATGTGCTCTTGATACATTTTGTATCATGATGGCTTGGTTCATCAACCCATTCTAACATGTAGTCTTATTATGCGGTTGATTTCAGGGAAAACACCATTCATTTTCTATTGATAGGGGATAGGCCTGGTAAGCCGACTTCTCATATTGTAGATCCACCTCTCGCTATCTCTTGACCTTGGAAAAGTGCTTAATATAGTCAAGGATTATATTGTTTACCATTTTAGACCTCTCTTTTATTCCCTTAATGTCCAAGTTCTGAGGCTGACTCAAAATATCTTCATGCTGACTTGGCATGAAATAGTCTCCTTGAGACTAGTTATAAATTTGGGTGTGCTACCAATCAGGTTGAGAAGGGGTGGGTGGGTGGTAAGCATGATGATCTTGTTGGGAATACTGGTAATTAATTGAAGTGGTGTTGTCTTGAGGGAAACTAGTAGCATGATGAGTTTGATATGGCTGATATGAAGGTGTATAGACAACACCTTCATAAAATTGAAACTGATAGGGCATGCTCTTATCAAATGAAGACATGTTGAAACATTCATACAAACTAGAAAATGATTGAAATCACTAAAAACTGGAAAAAAATAAATTGCTTTTTCACATACCAACACTTTATCTTCTTGAAATGAGTAGATACTTTCTTAGAGTCACCATGTGTGCTACTTCAGTGCCTCCAAAGGTAGAATCTACTAATGTTCACATAAAAAAAACAACAAAAAAATCACAAAAGTGGACTGACAACCAGTCCTCTTGTCCCACTGGGCATGCCAGAACTGTTATACACCACATTTTCACCCTACTAAATTTGAGAGTCTAGTGATCTGGTATAACATGGGACTCACTTCTAGGTTGTGGGACCTTTCCAAACTTGAATTGAAACCTCCAGATTCCATGTTGGTTCCTCTTGGATAATCACCTATTTTTCTCTTGAAACTTGAAAATAAAACTTGGGAGGAAAATGGATAGAAGGAAACTGAAAGACAGAAAGAAAGAACTTAAACTATTAGGTGATACACCAGATATGATATGAATCATATAAAAATGGCTAAGAGTTAGCATGGAATCTCTAACCTAAAACAAGTACTACTTTATGAATAGGCTTGCAAAAGTGTTTCACAGAGAGGTCCGAGATGAAACTATTTAGGGAAACAAAATATTTCACAAAAGTACCTTACATGAGCCTAAACATAGACTATGATCTGCAAGAAAACATCTACTCCAACAAGAAGGTACTAAAATGAGACAAGATAACAGGGAATGAAAAAAATTCACAAGATTATCTCTATCAATCATTCACAATGTACATGAGACTGCAGAAAGAAAGAGGACTAACATAACTTAGAGATCTCTCCAAACCTCAGCCACTATATTATGCTTTAGTGAGAATTACAAACATATGAAAAATTGAGGACACAAAAATTGTCACGGAAAGTCTTACATAAGCCCAAAAAATAATTACAAAAGCTTTAAAAATTACTTATATACAAACTCCTCCACCACCAAGGCTCGAGAGTCAATCCAATCAGATCAGATTAGAAAACTTAGGGTTACAAAATATATTCTTGAAAATAATTAGAAACCCTAAAATGGTCAAGTCTATTCATTAATGCATCTTTGAAAATATCCCAAGGGATCAGATATATCCTAGAGATATCTCCCATTTCCATAACTTTGACCAATAAGATCAGCCTGATCCATCTACCTTGTCAACAACTTGAAAAATCACGCCACCACCATGAAAAGTATAAGATAAGAATTGAAATATCTGATTGTAACGGTCACAGGTGGTGCATAAAAACTCATCAAAAATCCAGAACAAGACTTTATCTCCTTTTAAAACCCAGTTGTCGATCTTATCTTAGTTACCCAGGAGTCAAGCTCAGATCTAATTTGGACACGTGGAAGGTGGGCACAATGCCTCATACATTATCAGTTATGCATATTACCTTTAAGGAAATGTGCCAGTTGCATGATGAATCTTAACTAAACTAGATGTTAACCTTAAGCCTTGTCTTTGAAACTGTAGGTCCCACTTAACTAGGAAGGACACATGTCATACTGTCACTAAGCCTTGAATACTAAACATCATGCATTTTTCTCTTTAAGGCTTAGAGGACATCGTAGATTCACTCATAATCTAACTACAGATCAAATTTTCTTAGATTAGTTATCCTTCCACGTGGCACCTTGTTGTGAACCCTTGAACAATAAAAAGTGAGAATCTCCTACTTTTAAGCTTAACGAAGACCATCAGATCAAAAACAAATTGACTAATCTTTAATTTAACTTATCTTTAACCTGCAGCACCTTGGTCTAACTCTAGTTCTATTTTGAGATTTAGAGATAAAGCACATCTCTTAGTCTCTCAATGGTTTCTTTAAATCTTGGTTTGTTTTGAGATTCAGCGACACCACTTATCTGGTCTTGCACTTGAACACTTGTCTACATCTTGTTAAGTCTCAACCTTGTATCTCTGAACTACAGAATGATTTGGCTTGACTTTGACTTACCTAGAAATTCATCGATAACCCTAGATCTCCATCTTGATCAATGTCCAACATGTGATCTCAAAAGAGTCTTATTAACCCTATGTCTATTTTGAGATTTAGACATAACACATATCTTGTAGTCTCCAAGTAAAAGTCTTAACCATAGTCTAGTCTCAAGATTTAGAGATAAAGGTTATATCTAAATCACATAATTTTTTCTTTAACTCAGTTCCATTCTCAAATTGAGTGACCACCACACATATGATACATGATCAATGATTCTCGCTCAATCTCCAAATACTTGGCTTGACTCAGGTTTGTGTTATACACTAAAATTTTCACCATGTTAAGCGCTTGAGCCTAACAATCTAGTATAACATGGGTATCACTTCTAGGTTGTGGGACCTCTGCTAACTGAAGTGAAGCCTCCAGATTCTAGGCTGGTTCCTCTTGGATAATCACCTTATCTACTTTTAAACATGAAAGTAAACTTGCAAGGAAAAGGGATAGAAGGAGAACTACACGGAAATGATTGAAAATAAAATTATCCTACTAGGTGATACACCAAAGGTAACATGAATCATAACACAATGACCAAAATAGCATAAAGTTCCTGAATCTACCAGAACACAAATTTTTGAATAGGTTTGCATAAGTATTTCATAAAGAGGGCTGAAATTGGAAAGAGACTATTCAAGGAAAGAGAATATTTCACAAACAATAGCATGTCCAAGGAGATAGACATATACTATGACCTAAAAACAAACATCCACTGCAACAACTAGGCACAAGAATGAGACAAGATAACAAGGGATGAACAAATTCCAAAAGATCATCTAAATCAAATCACCCATGATAGTGCACAAAGTTGCAGAAAGAAAGAAGGCTCAAGAACTCTAATATTTGTCTAACATTAACCACTATATTATGCTTTTTTAAGAGAAATATAGACAAGAAAAAACTTGACAGAGAAAATGTCACAGAAAACCTCTGCATAATCTGGAATTCAATGAGAAATTACAAGCAAATGAAAACATGCGGGCAGAGAGAATGCCACAAAAAATCTTGCATAAGCTAAAAAACCTCTAAAAAATCTTCTAAAACTACTTATGTACAACCTCCCCTAACACACAGGCTCGGGAGTTAATCCATCTAATCAGTTAGGGAAAAATTAGGGTTACAATAGATTTTCAATTAAACAATAAAGAAACCCTAAAAAAGTCAAGTCTGCCATAAATGCATTTGGGAAAATATCTTAGATATTAGATATAGTCATGAATACATCTCCCATCACCATAAATTTGATTAGAACAGTCAGCTCGATCCATTTTCCCTGTGTGCAACTTGAAAGATCATGCCACCATAATGAAACCCTGAAATCAAATTTGAATATTTGAATATTTAAATTACAATGGTCACAGGTGGCACGAGGAGCCTATATCAATGACTGAGAGAAAAACACTTGAATCTTTTTAAAACACAGTCGTGGATCATTTCTTATTTTTACCTAAGTATCTTATTTTTGATTTGATCAAGCCATAGGACACGCAGGTGCAATGCCTTAAAGATTAAATATCCTCATCTTTATTATCAAGCCTTTACGCTCATCGTCTGATTTTTCTTTACTTGGTGTGTTGTTATCTTAGTTCTCACCTTAGCCTTAACTTTCCTTTGACTCATCTTTAACCCTGGTATCTGAAATCCCTTGTTTCTCTAAGTTGCTAGATCACTTCTTTAACTCTGAGTTTATTCTGAGATCTCATGCCAGCCATAAGATCCAACCTTGATCAACTCTAAATCAATGGCATGCACTGAATCTATGAACCTTACAAGCATATTATTTTTCATTGCGAGATTATGAGAGAACCACAAGATCAAAACACGATCGATGACTCAGATCATAACTTGAATTTAACTTTACTGTGAATCAGATTCATTCTGAGATCACGAGATTGAGTGTATCTCCCAATCTCCAAGTATCTGGCCTAACCATGGTTTAATTTAGAGATCTAGCGCCAACCCTAAGATTATCTCAGCATCAATGACCACAATTTTATCTTTGCAAACTCTGAAACTAACTTGGATCCAGCTTCCTTAACCATGATCTATTCGGAGATTCAACAACTAAAGGAAAATCTAAGTCACTGGATGAAAATCCAACCCAAGGGTTTATTATGAGATCTAGCGCAGGCCATAATATTTGATCTTGATCAGCACTCCACGTTAAGTCTTGGAAGAAATAAATTAACCCTGATCCCATTCAGAGATCACGTGACTGAAAGGAAAAAACAAACCAGTCCTTAACTCTGAGTTTATTTGGAGATCAGGAGATAGACTAAGTCACTGAATCTCCCAATCCTTTGACTAACTCTAGTTTTATCATGAGACTTCACACATAGCACACTATAAAAAAAAATCAATGACCTATACTTAATCTCCAGATGGAAAGAGCATGTTCCTTTTTCTTTCAAGATCTTGAGAATAAGGGCCACGCTAAGCTACTTAATGAAAAAGAATATTCATTTTGGGTTGCGCGACTAAGTGATAAACAAGGAGATGTTAAAAGGCACATGATAAAATAACAACTTAAGTGGCATGGAAAAGGTAATGAATAATTAGACCAAGTCATGAATGAGCTAGGGTTTAAGGTACTTTCAGGTTTTTTTTTCATGAATTAGGTCTTCATGACATGAATTAGGGGTAAAACTAGTGACCTATCAATATGCAGAGAATAAGATAAAGACAAAAAAAGCCTGAAAAAAACATACAAGCTAGGCTCTACCCTTATGAGAGCCTCATTTTTCTCCACTTGTAGCCAAATTGCATAGGATTAGAAATTTGGGTAATATTTTTGGCGATTTCTACTAAATGTCATCATGCTAGACATATAAAACTAGTGGCCTTATGACATTCCATTAGGCATAGGAGTCTGCATTTGAGCACACAAAGACCTCTGGGAAATAGGAGGATTGAAACTAGGAGGAGGAACTATAGCCAAAATAGGAAAGGAGCTATACAAGCAGAAACTACTAACAGTGCAAAGCACTTGGAGGAAAGTAGGGAAACTAACCTAATCTAAACTAACTAGTATATAAAATTGGTCAAACAAAACCATTCAATCAAATGTTAAAATAGCTACCTTTCCTTGTTAGGATATCTTGTGTTATAAGCATGAGAGTATCCACTGACATATGAGGTACATAAAAGTATGTCAGAACATATAGAATTGCCTCTTGAAAAATGGGGTCAAACTTACTCACCTCAAATTGATCATATGAGGATGCTTTGTTAAACTCTTCTTGGGCCAGGTATCTAATGGGGAAGCCTCTTGAGATGACATACTTGGAGCTCTCTTTGATGGTCTCCTTCTTATGATTTTCATTCAAATCTTGAGAGTTAATCTGCAACATAGACAATCTTATCAATTCATTCTCCATGGTCAAAGGATCTTTATCCTCAATAAAGAAAGTAGAGAGCTCTTCAAAACTATCAAAATACTAAAGGCCTTTAGGAACAACTAGTTTCCTATCATAAAGCTCCATACACACATCCTCTATGATGCTCTCCAAATAATTTTCCCCAAGGATTTGGCTATCTTCTGCATATTGGGAGTTTTCCTCTTTGAATTCAAACTCATTAATTGGTTTTTCATCATAATGACCAATGACCTCCAGCTGTTGCAAAATTACAGATGTGGTCAAGACCATGTTTACATCATCTTGTTCAACAAAACTAGGCAACTCATCCAAAAAAGACATGGCATCTTCCTCTTTATCACTACCTTGCTGATGGTGATCCTTCTATCCTAATTGACCTTTAGCCATAGGTAATGACATGTCTTCTTCTCCAACAAAAAGGGGAAGCTCATCAAAACTATCAACCAAGAGCTCAGGTTGAGCATCAATTTCCATTTCTTCACCTTGCTGTCCCGACTTGTCATAGTCATCACTCAACATTGACACCTATGAGTTTTTCTCCTCTTCATCACATGAAGGCTCATCTACCACAAGTTCTCACTCTGATTATTTACTATTATCCTTGAAAATACTTGGCATTTGACATCCAAGAGGTAGAGTCCATGAGAGTTTCCATGGCATTTCATCATCTTAAGAGACTTGAGGGGTCTCTTAGGATAAACAATTGTCTTGAACAGACTTCCCTTAGAGTGGTGGACTGAAAATCCTTAGATATAGGCTCTTGGAAAGAAGGCTTCCCCTTAAAACTTGGGATGTGAAATTGAGAGTTCTCAGGGGTAGACATAGAAGGCATACCTTTCTTGAAGCTTGGAAAATTGAAGACCCTATCATTTTGGTGTTTCTCACTTGCAACCGGTTATGTCTCAATATAATCCTTAGGTTGTTGTTGACCACCTTTAAGGCTGAAATTGCTTTATAACAAGTTCACGAGCTTGAAGGATGTCACTAAAGATTGTAAATGAACACTCTATAGGTTCTTCATGGGTAGGCTCTTGGAACATGGGAGTACTCCAGTTTGGAATTTTAACCTCATTAGGTTTAGGAGACTCACCCTTCCCAAAAGACCTGAAGCTTGGAACCTTGCATTTAAGAGCCTTTTTCTCAAAAATTTGTGATGTCCACCTTACTTTTGTGGTATAAACTTGGTGATCAAGATCTTCTTTATATTGGTTCCTTTTCTGCTCATCACCTAGAGTCTCTTCCACTTGATTAGAAAATAACCCCTGCTCATAACTTTGAGCTTCCATGTCCTACTAATCCCTGATCTCAGACACTTTCTTAATCAATTCAAGCAACATAATTTTGATCTCTTCATTATCACTCTTAATTCTAACAAAGTCCAAGCTCTGAGGTTGATTGAAAAAAACTTCATGCTAATTAGGGCATGAAATAGTCCCCTTGGGACTAGTTATAATTCTGAGTCTGCTACCAACTAGGGAGAGAAGGGGGGGGGGGGGGGGGGANGGTGGTAAGCATGAATAGCTTGCTTCTCTTGACTCTCCTATTATTTCTTTTGTGCCCATGATGCTTCCCATTGGAGAGCATGCTCATAAGCTTGTGCAGGGGCATATTGATTAGTAGCATATTGAACATATTGACAACCTGCTATGATATGGTAGCTTGGACTAAAAACTACTTTTGGATGATTTTCATATGGTTTCTTCTTATCCCATTGAGCATTATTTTCATGATATGATGGTGAGTAACCTGACTGTCCATAATAACTTGACATTTCTACTCATGTAATTAGCTAGAATTTTGAATATGAAAGCTTTGAAACATACTAGCACTTGATCCTTTAAAACCAGTAGACCTTCTAGAGTCACCAAATATGCAAGAAAATTACCACTTCAAGGTCTGTATTATGTTAACAACATATTAGATATAACATATCTTTCCAAGATGAACTTCTTTTTGTGGTCCCGCCGGTCGTGCCAGAATTGTTATACACTAAATTTTGCACCCTGTTAAGTGCTTGAGCCTAAAAATCTAGTATAACATGGGAATCAATTCTAGGTTGTGGGACCTCTGCTAACTAAAGTGAAGCCTCCATATTCTAGGCTGGTTTCTCTTGGATAATCACCTTATCTTCTTTTAAATAGGAAATTAAACTTGGAAGGAAAAGGGATAGAAGGAGAACTAAAGAAAAATGACTAAAAAGCAAATTATCCTACTAGGTGATACACCAAAGGTAACATGAATCATAACACAGTGACCAAACTAGCATGAAATTCCTGAATCAAGCAGAACACAACTTTATGAATAGGTTTGCATAACTATTTCATAGAGAGGTCTAAAATGGAAAGATGTTATTCAAGGAAAGATAATATTTCATAAACAATATCATATCCAAGGAGATAGACATGGACTATGACCTGCAAACAAACATCCACTTGAGAAAATAGGCATAGGAATGAGACAAGATAACAAGGGATGGACAAAATCCATGAGATCATCTAAAACAAATCACCCACAATAGTGCACAAAGAATCAAAAAGAAAAAGGCTCAAGAATTCCAAGATTTCTCTAACATTAACCACTATATTATGCTTTAGTAAGAGAAATACAGACAATAAAAAGCTTGAGGATAGAGAAAATGTCATAGAAAACCTTTGTATAATCTTAAATTCAATGAGAAATTACAAGAAAATTAAAACCTAAGGGTAGATATAATGCCACAAAAAATCTTGCATAAGCTAAAAAACCTCTAAAAGATCTTCTACAACTACTTATATATAACCTCCCCTAGCACACAGGCTCGGGAGTCAATCTATCCAATCAGTTAGGGAAAAATTAGGGTTACAATAGATTTTCAATTAAACAATACAAAAACCCTAAAATAATCAAGTCTGCCATAAATGTATTTGGGAAAATATCTTAGATATCAGATATAGTCATGAATGCATCTCCCATCACCATAAATTTGATCAGAAAAGTCATCTCAATCCATCTTCCCTATCTACAACTTGAAAGACCATGCCACCGCCATGAAACCCTAAAATTAGATTTGAAGATTTGAATTACAATGGTCACAGGTGGCGCGAGGATCCTATATCAATGGTTGAGAGAAAAAGACTTTACTCTATTCAAAATGCAGCCATGGATATTTTCTTATTTTTACCCAGGTATCTTATTTTGGATCTGATCGAGCCACGTGACACGTAGGTGCAATGCCTTAAATATTAACTATCCTCATCTTTATTATCAAGCCTTTACACCCATCATCCAATTTTTCCTTACTTGTTGTGTCTTTATCTTAGTTCTCACATTATCCTTAACTTGCCTTTGATTCATCTTTAACCATGGTATCTGAAATACTTTGTGTCTCTAAGTCGCTAGATCATTTCTTCCTCTCTGAGTTTATTCTAAGATCTCACACCAGCCATAAGATCCAACCTTGATCAACTCTAAATCAACAGCCTGCGCTGAATATCTAAAACTTACAAGTATATTTGTTTTCATTGAGAGATTATGAGAGAACCACAAGATCAAAATATGATCAATGACTCAGATGATAACTTGACTTTAACTTTACTGCAACTCTAATTCATTCTGATATCTTGCAATCTCCAAGTATCTGGCCTAACCCTGGTTTAATTCAGAGATCTAGCACCAGCCCTAAGATTATGTCAGCATCAATGACTATGATTTTATCTTTGAAAACTCTAAAACTAACTTGACTCCATCTCCCTTGACCATGATCTATTCAAAGATTCAACAATTGAAGGAAAATATAAGTCGCTAGATGAAAATCCAACCCAAGGGTTTATTGCGAGATCTAGCATAGGCCATAAGATTTGATCTTGATCAATGCTCTATGTTAAGTCTTCAAAGAAATAACTTAACTCTAATCTCATTAAGAGATCACACGATTGAAAGGAAAAAACAAACAAGACCTTAACTCTGAGTTTATCTGGAGCTCATGAGATAGACTGAGTCACTGAATCTTCCAATGCTTTGACAAACTCTGGTTTCATCACAAGACTTTATACACAACACAATAAAAAAAAATCAATGGACTATGCTTAATCTCCAGATGGAAAGAATATATTCCTTTTTATTTCAAGATCACGAGACTAAGGGCTACGCTAAGTCATTGAATGAAAAATAATATTCCCTCTGGCTTGCATGACTAAGAGATAACCAAGGAGATGTTAAAGCGTAGATGATAAAAAAGAACTTAAGTGGCATGGAAAAGGTAATGAATAATTAGACCAAGTCATGAACACACTAGGGTTTAAGGGATTTTTAGGTTTTTTTTGCATGAACTAGGTCTTCATGACATGAACTAGGGGTAAAACCAAAGACCTATAAATATGTAGAGAATAAGATAAAGACACAGAAAGCATGATAGAAACATACCAGATGGGCTCCACACTTGTGGGAGCCTCATTTTTCCCAACTTGTAGCCAAATTGCATAGGATAGGAAATTTGGGTAATAGTTTGATCTAGAGATTCAGAGATAAAAGGAAATCTCTGAATCTCCAAATGATTGACTTAACCTGACTTAGGTTATGAGTTCCAGTGAAAAATTCTATCTCTAAATCTCCAAATAAATAACTTGACTAGAATTAAATCATGAGATCTAGCAACAACCACCCAATCTAATCTGCATCGATAGTCCTCGCTGAGTCTCTAGATGTTTTCCCACTTAACCACATCATAATGAGATCATGAGATAAACATAAAAAGTCACACACTAACCATGTCTCCAAATGGCTGAATGTTAAGAGCTTAACCGCAAACATTAGGAGATCAGGAGATAAAGATAGGACTGGGCCCACCAAGAAAATATAACCTATCTTTGATAGTTCTCCAGATGAAAAAGACATATTCCTTTTCGTTAATAAAATTAAAAGATATCCTTCCACACCGTCTCCAGATCATTTGGAATATCCAATCTCAATTGTGAGATTATGAGACAAGACATAAAAGATAAAGAGGAACATAGCTAATAAGACTTTAAGTGGCATGAAAAGGTAACTTGAAATTATAACGAGCCACAAATACTTAGGGTTATAAGGGGTTCACTCTTAAAATGAAATAAGGGTTTCAAACTAGAAACATTAGGGTTTATAGAAACAAGACAAGAACTAGAATCCATGGAAAAATCTCATACAAGCTGGGATCAACCCTTGTGGGAGCCACATTTACTCCACTTTTAAGCCAAAGGAGCATAGGATAGGAAATTTTGGGTAACAGGACCAACATCTGAAAATGCTCAAATAGAACTTATGAAGAGTTTTGGAGAAAAATTGCAAATCAAAAACACAAGTATGGGGGAGTATCAGTTATCCATGACTAACCTCCCTACATCTCCTAGGTCTTCCAAAATTCCATCATCATCATTTAAACCATCAAGTAGTCAGAAACTCGAAATACATGAAGGGACCGACATGGTCAAGGCTTGCGTCCCTCTCTCTAGAGAAAATGAGGAAAAAGCCATCCTGGCATGGCTATATAAAGGAGAAGACCAGGATCAAGTAGTCAAGCATGTCAAGATATGTCCAAATAAATATGGAAAAGGTTATCAGATTCCTCAACAAATGGGTTATAAATGCAAAGGATCCCTGTGCAAAGACAAAGGATTTCTAGAACATATACATACCGAGATCTGGAGTCCCATGGATAAAATAGGAGTAGGATACCATGAAGAGAGGTTCCATCCTTCAAATATAAACATCCCCTCTAATTCTCACATGGACATATCTAAAGATGAGAGTGAGGAGGAAATAAACATCCTCCCACTATCCTTCGAAAGGTTGCTTAACATAAAATATCTGTGATATCAAGGAGAACCGTATATCCCACAGTCATTCGATAATAACTCTAGAGCTCACTTTGAACCAAATTAATCCTCATCTCCTCTATTACAAGAAGATTCTCAAATTACCAAAGAAGGGACAAAAAATTAGGCCCAACAAGATGACCTACCTATGAGAGAGACTGATTCAGAGAAAGGGACAAAACCTAAAATTAGACATCCAAACTGGGGGCAAATTGTTCCTATCTCTCATGTAATAGATCTCCCACATTTCTCAAATGACCAAGTGCATGATTTTGAGGAAGCTCCAACTCCAACACAAAATGGTCAGATTAAACAAGATGGAAATGTAAATAACTCTAGCAACAATACAGCTGCCTCAGCAACACTCTCCTGATATTTGGAAACACTTGACCATAGTCACATTCAAGAAAAATATGGGGGAAATGCGGGGAATTATTTAGAAGAAATACACCCTAACTAGAGGAAAATTGTGGCTCCTACCCATGTGCTAGATCTAACCCATTTGGTTGAAACTAACTCTCATGAGTACGAGTGGTATTCTTTTTCAGATGCTACCATTGATATTAAAATTGATGTCATCCACAAATATGCTCCTCATTTCAAACCAGGAGAAAGTTATAATGCTGCTCAAGATTCTGATGAAAAGTCTGACTCATATTTTGAAGATGATGATAGACCTCTCCTTTCTCCTAATATAAATTAGAACTTTGGAGATAATAGAAGAAATACTCTTCCTTGAGAACTTTGAAACTGTGAGGAAGAAGATGGAACAACTTGGATCCTTGCAGATATTGACATGACCCCTCATTCATGCCTCTGGTCCTCAATAGTTGAAATCAAATTGCTAAGTACTCTTCTAGAATAGGTGGCTTCTTGTGAAGCAAATCAAAATGCTAATGCTAAGCTGGTTGGGTCAAACTTACATAATACTAACAATGACCCCTCTAGTGCTGCTAGGAAAAATCATGATCAAGGTAGTCCTTCAGAGAGTGTCGTAACATATCTTCTCTTACCTATTGAGAACCTTGATCTTGAAAACTTAGTGCTATCCATGGAACCTATTGAATCTTTGCCTCTTTTCCATCTTGAGCTAATTGAATAGAACCTGACAGAACCCTTGAACTTGATTTATGCCCCAATGACTACACCTTGGCCTGCTACTTAAATGCTATTGATCCCTTCACCTCTTCCACTGGTGCAATGAGCATGAACATGAAATAGGGAGACATCAAGATTCTCAGCATAAAAAGGAAAAAAGAAAAAGAAAAAGAGGTCTGATGGTGAAAACCACTTTGTGGCAGTATCAAAACTTAAAATAGTAAAAATGAAGGGTGTATCCAATGGTGAAAACCTCTCCAAGTTGCCAAAGGATGGGAAACTTGATCTCCTACCTAATAACTTTCAAGAAAAATCCTTAGTGTTGATAGAACTGACACAACAGGTTAATCTGGGAACAACAAAAGAATCTCAGTTGATCTATCTAGCACAATCTCTATTTGAAAAAGAGAAACAAGAATTCATTTGATTCTTCATGAGAAAGAAAATCAACTTTGCTTGGTCCTACTCAGACATGCTGAGACTTGACATAGATTTGATCATGCATAACCTCTCGATTGCTCCAGGAGTCAAACCTATCAAGAAAAAGCTTTGAAAGATGCATCCTCATGTGGCATTACTAGTCAAGGATAAATTAGAAAAATTTCCAAAAGTTGAGTTTATTTGTGCTATAGCATATGCTGATTGGATCTCCAATGTTGTGCTTGTAAGTAAGCATGATAAATCAATTTGGGTCTACATAGACTTCATAGATATGAACAAATATTGTCCAAAGGATGACTTTCTGTTGCAAAACATTGACATGATTTTGGTTCTTACAGCTGGCTATGAGATGTATTCCCTAATAATTGGATTTTTTGCGTACAACCAGATAAGGATATCTCCTGAGGACCACGAGAAAACTGCTTTCACATGTGCTTGGGGCACTTTTTTTCTGGAATGTCATACCTTTTGGCCTCAAGAATGCTGGGGAAACATACCAAAAAGATATGACTACCATATTTCATGACATGATTCATAAGAATATGGAAGACTATGTAGACAACACCTTGGAAAAATTAGAAAGAAGAAATACTCACCTGGATGATCTATAAAATATTCTTGATCAAATGGAACAATTCAAGCTGAGGTTAAACCCTAAAAAGTGTGCTTTCAGTGTGACCTTTGGTAAGCTCCTCAAGTATATTGTATCAGATAAAGGAATTGAGGTTGACCCTAAAAAAGGTAGCAGCAATCCTTGAAATGAAACCACCTCATAACATCAGTCAAGTCAGGACTCTGCAAGGAAAGCTAGAATCTATCAGATGGTTTATCTCGCAACTTGCAGAAAAAGTGCAACATTTCACAAGGAAATTGCATAAAGGAGTTACATTCAAATAAGATGAAGGGTGTGAGAAATTTTTTCAACAAATCAAGAAGCATCTAGCCACTCCAACTATGTTAAAGACACTAATACCAGGAAAGCATCTCCTTCTCTACATTTCAGCTATAGAAACCTCGTTAAGAGATTTACTAGCACAACATGATGAAACAAGAAGAGAAAGAGCCATATATTACATAAGCATAACCATGGTTTCATATGAGCATAACTACACTATTGTTGAAAAAGCTTGTCTAGCTATGATGTTCTCTTCTCAAAAGCTCAAACACTACATGCTAGCATATTCTGTCAAGCTAATTGCTAAAATTGATCCTCTAAAGTACTTATTGAGAAAAGAAACTCTCACTAGATGACTAAAAATTGGGTAATGATCCTTAGTGATCTTGATATTAAATATGTGGATAGGAAGGCTATTAAGGGAAAAGTTATTTTTGATCACTTGGAAAATGATCCTCTCACAGATAATCAACCACTGCTTATAGAATTTCTAGATGAAGCTATCCTACACCTCATAGAGCATGCATGGAAGATGTTCTTTGATAGATCTTTCACACAAAAAGGGTCTAGCACTGGATTATTTTTCATTACATCTCAAGGCTATAGGATTCCTAAAGCATACAAAATGATGTTCCCTTGCACCAATAACATTCTTGAATATGAAGATTTGGAAAATGGGTTAAAGATGGCCATTGAGTGGAAGATTATAGAACTGCACATTTATGGTGATTCTCAGCTAGTAATTAACTAGTTCAATGATCAATATCAAACAAAAGATGATAATCTCATGTCATACAATAGGATGATTGATGACTTGAAGAAGTATTTCATGTTCATTACCTTCTAGCAAGGGCCAAGGGAAACAAACAAAGTTGCTGATGCTATGGCTACACTAGCCTCAATGCTACAATTGGAAGAACATCAGTTTTGCTATGAATTCCTCATGGAAGAACTCCCTTTCCCTGCATATGAATCTCCTAAGTCCCAGATTATTTTCTCAATCATGGGCACTGAACCTTTCTGCTATAGAAAAATCTACTCCTATCTCCATGACCATATTATCCCTCCTGATTTATCCAAAAATGAAAAGAGAAAACTTATAAGGAACGCCTCACGTTACTTGATCATGGATAATGACTTGTATAGAAGAGGTCTTGATGGTATTATCCTTAGGTGTCTAGAACACGATGAGTCTGAAAAAAACACTAAAGGTGTACGTGTGAAATATGGTCGATACCTGCAGCTGCAAACACACACTTCAATGAACCATTACAAGGTTAGCATATTAGAAAATGAAACAAGCATAATA
This sequence comes from Thuja plicata, assembly GCA_018584345.1. Lineage (NCBI taxonomy): Eukaryota > Viridiplantae > Streptophyta > Pinopsida > Cupressales > Cupressaceae > Thuja > Thuja plicata. The sequence continues at coordinate 361,887 of MU227846.1, forward strand.
TTGAAATTCCCAAGGCTAACCAACATTGGCTCATTTCCTTCTAGTAGATAGGAGTTTGAATATTGGTCTCAGGTCATTGCAAGAAACAGTGACTACACCAGATCCTAAACGAAGGATTTGAAAGATAAATGAAATGATTATTCTATATGATATGCAAATGTTTTTGTTCTTTTCAAAGCCCAGATTGAAAATGATCTAGATTATCAAGTTTGCAATGCAACTAGAAACAATTAACAAATCTAAGTAATTGAAACTAAGAATGCAAAATGCTTGAATACTTGAATGCTAAAAAGAGTATTATAATGATACCTAAAATTGGGATCCTTTGTGAAGGAAATGAAGCTCTCTTTTATAGAAAATATCTCATAAAATTGACGGTTAAGATTGAAGGAAATAAGTGGCTTAGATTCAATTTGAGGAAGCACAATCCACGTGCAAGCAATTTGATTGGTCAAAAGATTCAGTCTTTTTTTGAAACTTCCAAAATCATTTTCAGTTGACAACTCTATTTCCAAAATGATAAATAGATAGGATTAAGTTAACTGAATAAATAGATTTTTTTCCAAAATGAGAAAAGATAAGATTAAATCAAATGAATAAAACAAATTTGTTTCCAATTGAGAAAATATAAGATTAAATAAATTGAATAAAATAAATTTATTTCCAAAAATGAGTTGATGACATCATATGCATTTTTAAAGATCTAATTGATTTAAATGCACATTTTAATTCAAACATCAGTTGATGACATCATATGCATTTTTAAAGATTTAATTGATTTTAAATGTATATTTTGTTTTTATTAATTAATTTAATTCCTTTTTGAATTTTATTGACAATTTAGTAATTTTATTTAATTAATATATTAGAATATCAATTAAATAATTAACTTAAGGTTTATTTTCCAATATATTGTAGTTGAGGAATTAATTAATTAATCAAGTACGATGATTGATTAGGACCTAGGGTTCATGTTAGATTAGCTTGAATTTGACAGATTGAGGAATTGCCTATTTGATCTAGGACTTAGGGTTATCAAGACTAGGGTTTCTTGATATTAGATTGAGATTAGGGGTCTAGGGTTTAGGTGACCACTTTTAGGTTACTACATTTTCCCCTCTTTGAATTGATGTGCGATTAGCGCATTGATTCAAAGATCTCTAAGCGAGAAGACCCAGAACAATTTGATTTGAAGCGATGAAACCATTCTTTTGAAGAAGAAGACCGCCTTCGAGCTTGATTGGATGAAGATCGATCAAAAGATATAAAATAGAATGTTGAGTTTGATTTGAATCAATGAACTAAACATCTGTCAAGAACTCTTAAACCTTTTGATTGGTTTGAATGAATAACTAGTTTGATTTGAAGAGATGAAACTGATTACGATTAATAGATTTGAATAGCAAGTAAATTGACTTGATTTGAAGTGCTGAAGCCAATTTGATCAAAGTATTTGGTTTCAATAATGAATAGCTATAAGACTGATATTGTCTAGTTTTGAGTGTAGTCATCACTGTATAAGACCATCAATTAGGTTTCCTTTGATTTTAAGATGATATAAACTTGATTTGATGCGATGAAGCTAAGATGCCCCAAGAGATGGGGTTTTGATTGAGGATGTGATCACTGGAATGTTGATGTCCTGATCCTGCCCCCTCAGGAGCAAAATCAAAATATGGCTAGGTGCCTAGTGATGAGAAGCAATTCGATTGATAACATGATGCAAGAAGAAGATGATCTAATTAGAAAGAGGTACCAATCAGTTAGGACCAAATATGTACTTGATGGGAGGTCTTGTTTGACCGAGATTGACCAAAAGTAAGATAGGAGGATTGATTAGAAGAAAAACATGAGAGATTTCTATTGGTTGTGTAAGCGATCATTTGTAGCTGAATAAAAAATTCAAACATTAGATTTTGATTTTGATCCTGAAAATGGAATCAAGACAGTCAAATTAGCCAAGGGTGTCATTTTAATGTCAATCAATGCACAATTGACGACTTGTCAAAAGGAGGATTGATCGATAAGAACCTCTGATCCTTCACATTGTACATAGATATCAAGATTATGCATATTTCAACACCATGCAGATACAAATGTAGATGCAAGAATAACATGAATGCAACCTAAGGTGTACTCACTAAACCTTTAGCAATGAAATTTTTCATCATCGAGCATTTTTGGAATATTAGAGTTGATACAATCCTTACTAGTGCCACTGTGACCATAAGAATATGAATATGACTTTCATCAGATAATATATGAGAAACTAATGTAAGCAACAAGGCACAAAAGCCGAGATGACCTGGATGTTGTTTCTAGTTGATATTGCAAGAGTAGACCAGTATTGAGGCATTCAAAGACAAGATAACCATGAGTATGATCTTGTGTAAAAAAGCAAAGCAATAATAGTCAGGGAGATAGTTCTAACCTCACCTTGGTGTACAAATAAATAGGATTGAGGGATGTGAGGATTTTCCACCTTAATGCAGGATCTCTTACCACATACACCCTATTTATTTGACATTTTTGGATCATCGAGACCACACCAACAAGAAGTAGAAAAAGAAAAGATTAACAAAAAATCAATAATAATAGACATCATACAAATAGAAGTTCAACATACTTCAGCTAGTTTCAAAATTTTTGGATGTGTACATGTATGCGGTGTTGAGAAACACCATCATTTTTGTGAGTGCAATGTGTTTGATATCTATCTATCTTCTGTTTATGTTTACGGTATCCAATGTGTGTTGAGAAACACATATGCATCCAAAGATAGTGTTAAGAAACATTTTTGATTAGGGTGTTGAGAAAAACCTATTTTGTCAGTAGCGAGTTGTCCTTCAGAAATGATAAGATTATTGACTCTGGTGTAATCCAAAGATGTGATCTGATTGGGGACCCATACCCCTAGTAGCAAATTATGATGAATGACTTGACTCATACTGCAAGGCTAAAGCTGATTCAATTGCCCCAAGATTATGACTTTGGATCAGTTTCAAGCTAGGAGGGTTCTTAGAAGAACCAAAGTGTCACGAAAGTGATTGAAAGATATGTACAAATTGAAGCAAAGGATTGCCAAGACTGAGCATTGATAGATGGAGTGCTAAGTAGAAGAGGCACCTGTTTACCAGGTTTTCACCAAGGCACTTTTTCTTCTTTCCAATTTTTTGGTATTTTTCCATTTTTTTAAATTTAATTTAATTTAATTTAATTTTTTGGTTAATTCATCAAGGCATCTATTTACCAGGTTCTCACCAAGATGACCATTTTTTCAGGACTTTTTCCAAATTTTAGATTTTTTTCAGGATCATAAGTATGTACATGGTGTTGATCACCAAGAATGCCTTAGGTGTAGAACTTCTTCAGATGGAGAGTTTTCATGGGCTCCCAAAGGTGTTCTCCTTTAGCTATGGAGAGTTGATAGGCTCCAGAGCTGAATGCTATAGTAATGATATAAGGACCTAGCCAGTTGGGTTCAAATTTCCCCTTTTGTTCTCTACATGATTGATTACGGGGGTTTTGTCTCAACACTAGGTCTTCTACCTAAAGTTATCTTGGTTTGACCTTTTTATTATAACCTCTAGACATTCTTTTCTGGTAAGCTATGAGGTGATCAAATGCCACTTGCCGACGTTTATCTAGTAGTTCTAGTTCTTGCATCCTTGAGACTCTGTGATCTTCATCTGTGATAAGCCTTCGTAGAGAAACCCTTAGAGATGAGATTTCTACTTCTATTGGTCATACTGCTTCTGCTCCATAGAAAAGAGAAAATGGGGTTTCCCTAGTAGGTGTTCTGATACTTGTTCTATATGCCCATAGTGCAAGATTGATTTGCAGATGCCAATCCCATCTATATTTGTTCACAGTACGGTGCAAGATTTTTAGAAAAAAATTATTGGAGGCCTTGGCTTGTCCATTACCCTACGGATAATAAATAGAAGATAAATGTTTTTTGATCTTGAACTTCTCACAAAGTTCTTTGATATTGTTTTTTTTAAACTTCCCTCCATTGTTAGTTATAATGGCTGAAGGAATGTCATATCTGCAGATAATACATGACTCATTATAAATAGGGACACTTGCTGGCCTATAGATTTGATTAGTGGGACAACCTCTACCTACTTTGTGAAATACTCAATGGCGGTGATGATTAATTTGTCCCCATTAGAAGAAGATGTGCGTATATGACTGATGAGGTCGAATGCCCACTGTTGGAAAGGCCAGTGTGTGATAAAGGGAATCAGTTCCCTTGTTGGAGCATGTATAATATTACCATGCAATTGGCATTTATTACACATCTTTGCATATCTTACTGCCTCTTTTTCCATATCTGGCCAGTAGTACCCTGCTCTTAGCAGTTTTTGGGCCAGAGTCAGACCATTAGAGTGAGAACCACAAATACCATCATGAACCTCAGCTAATGCATGTTTAGACTCCTCTTTTTCTAGACACCTAAGAAAAGTACCATATATTCCTCATCTATAAAGGTCGTCAGCTATGAGAACATACTGTGAGGCATTTTGGATAAGGTTTTGGTGTTCATTGCAGGTAAGCGCATCAGGAATGACCTGATGGAAAAGGTAGGGATAGACATGTTTATATCAGGAAGATTCCTATCCTATGATAGAAAAGACCACATGGGAGTCTGGGGAGTTGTAGGTAGGGAAATGAACTTTTTCCACCAAGAACTCATAGCAGAAATATTCCTCTTGCAGTTGTGAGGACGCTAATGCAACCATGGCATCAGCTACTCCGTTCTGTGTCCTCGGAACCTGCTAGAATGTGATGTATGTAAAGTATTTATTAAATTCATTAACCATTCTCTTATAAGGTATGATTTTATCATCCTTAGTCTGATAGATTTCATTGGTTTGGTTGATGACAAGCTGGGAGTCCCCATAGATGTGTAGCTCTAACATGTTCCATTCAATTGCTAGTTTGATTCCATTAACCAAGGCTTCATATTCAGCAATGTTATTCGTATAAGGGAACAATAGATTTTTCACATTTGGTATGGAATAGTTGTGAGGTGTTATGAACAAGACACCTGCACCTGATCCCAGTTGTTTAAAAGATCCATAGAAGAACATTTTCCATGACCTGTGTGTTATGTGCAAAATGGAATTGTTAGGAAATTCATCATTGATTGGGAGATTATCTTGTAATCGAGCGTCAGCTAATTAATCTGCAATGGCTTGTCCCTTAATTTCTTTGCACTCAATGTATTCAATTTCAAAATCACTGAGGAGCATGACCCATTTAGCTATTCTTCCATTCAAAGTTTCTTTACTCAAAAGATATTTTAGTGGATCGATCTTTGCAACCAGTTTTGTGGAATGTTCTAACATATAATGTCTCAGCTTCTGAGATGCAAATACAACTGTAAAACAAGATTTCTCTATCATGGAATAGTTCATCTCATAACATACCAATGTTCTACTGATTTAGTATATGATTATCTCTTTCTTATTGTCATCCTCTTGTTCCACAAGTACCCCAAGTGATGTTGTCATGGTGGATCTATATAAGATTAATGGTTTCCCTAGTGCATGAGGCATCAATATCGATGGGTTGGCCAGGTATGCTTTGATTTGATCAAATTTATTTTTTCATTCTTCATCCCATTCATATGTGACTCCCTTACGCAGAGTTTTTGTGAATGGTTGGGATTTGTCTGCTAACTGTGAGATAAATCTCCTAATAAGCTAAATTCTTCCTTGAAGTGTCCTCATCTGACTAATGTTTCTAGGTGGTGGCATCTCAAGGATTGCTTGTAGCTTTGCAGGATCTACTTCAATCCCTTTTTCTAAAACAATGTAACCTAACAACTTTCCAGAGGTCACACCAAATGCACACTTTCTTGGGTTTAGTCAAAGCTTGAACCGCTCCTTTCTATCAAGGATTTTACCAAAGTCTTATAGTTGTGTTGATCTTTCCATAGTTTTAACCGGTGTTTCATCTACATAATCTTCCATGTTTTTGTGCATCATTTTGTGAAAGATTGTGGTGACATCCCTTTGATAAGTTGCTACTACATTTTTAGTTTGAAGGGAATAATGTTCCAGCATAAGGTGCCCCAAGCACATGTGAAAGTTGTATTTTCCTGATCTTCTAGAGCAATCTTAATCTGGTTATATCCAGAGAATCCATCCATGAGGGAGTACATTTCATATCCAGCTGTCATGTCCACAATAATATCAATTTTGGGCAAAGGAAAGCCATCTTTTGGACAAGCCTTGTTCAAATTCCTGAAGTTAGTACAGATGCAAATAGATTTATCTGGTTTGGATACTGGTAAAATGTTTGAATTCCACTCAGCATAATCAATAGTGTGAATGAACCCAACTTTTAGTAACTTCTCCAGTTTAGCTTTAATCAATAGAGAAACATGAGGATGCATTTTTTGAAGCTTCTATTTTACTAGTTTTACTCTTGGTGCAATAGAGAGATGATGCATGCTCATATCAGGATCCAAACCAGGCATGTCTGAGTAACTCCATGCAAATTTGATTTTATTCTCCTTAAAGAAGTCAATGAATTATTTTAGCTCTATTTTTTATAAAGATTGGGTCACATGGGTGATGTGTGGATGTTCCTCTATTTGAATGCTCATAGGTTGTGTCAGTTCAATCAATACTAATGACCACTACTGGAAGTGACTTGGTAGGATATCAAGTACCCCATCCTTTGGTGCCTTAGAGAGGTTTTCACCGTCAGATGCATCTTTTCTTTTGACTATTTTATGTTATGAAACCGCTATAATGTGGGTTTCATCTTCAAAACTCTTTTTATTTTTTATTTTGATTTTATGACTAAGGTACTTGATATCCGTTTTAGTCATATTCATGCTAAGTTCACTGGTGGAAGAAGTGATAGGTTCAATAGTGTTCAGGTAGCATGATAGCGCATACTCATTGGGAAAGGTAGGGATGTTTATGGGTTGTGTCTGGAAACCCCAGTTAATGAGTTCAAGATGTAGGAGGGGTAATGAATTGACAGTTTTGAGGGTATTCACGGTATGTTCATCATAAACCTGGACTGTCACATAGAGACCTAAATTAGTACCCTTTATAGATGTGTTTAAGTCGACAAGAGCCCTAACAACATTGTCAAAGCCCATGTTAGGGATTAGAGGATCTAACTCATCAGACCTAGAATCTAAACCTTCACCTACCTCAAATGAAGTTACATATTGTTGTACAATATATACCTCCTTGTCTTGATTCCCTTATGATAAAATATCAAACTCATACTCATGAGAGTCTGTTTCAGTATAATAAAAAATATTTAGGACATGAGTGAGGTCCACTCATTGCCCCTAGTTTGGATGAGTTGTATCTAAAAAATCTACTATGGTTAGATTCCTTTCTTCTATAGTTGGATCTTTTTTAGATATAGTAGTCTTTGATTGATCATAAGTCATTGGATATTCCTCTAGAACACGCTCTTCAGTAGCATTGACCTTTTGTGTTTCTTCATCAAAGAGAAGAGCTAGGATATTGGGAGGAATAGGAGAAGGATACACATCTTCCTCATCGGAATCATCATAATCATCCCACTTGCAAGTGGGTGTGTCATTTTTTTGTTCTTTTGTGTTCTTCTCTTCATCTAGATGAACCTGATGTATATTTCCTTTATCTAAACAATTCTTGGCCCTTTGTGCTTTCCTTGATAAGAACCCTAGACCAGTTGTGTCCCTAGGTCGTCTGAATTCAACATATATTGGTTTCTGGAGTCCATTTTGATTACATCTAATGGGTCCTTTTCTTGAATAACCCATTTTTTGAGCCAAAACATACCCCACTCTATATATTTCTGGGGATATTTCACATTGTTTTATCTAATTATTTTTAGGCTCCTTATATAGCCAATCTAGAATGGCGTGCTCTTCTTTTTCATCCTCTAATGATATGTTGGCTTTAAAAAAGTTATCATCATAGATTGCTTTGGATGTTGTTGGTTTCATCTCTTCCAAAGGTCTCCCATAAGACCTAGGTGATGTGGGAAGAGATGTGATTGATAGTACAGGTTCCACCATGTACCCACCCATACCAGTATCCTTAATCTTCAATTTCTTTTCCATTTCTTTTAGTAAGTCACCGGTTGACTCTGAAGTTGAATCCTCTTTGTTATGGGGTATGAGAGTGTCTTCTTCCTGACGCAGTGCATTACATGCATAGCTAGTGTCTATAGGAATTTTGACCTTGACACCATTGAATGGAAATTTGATACATTTATGGTAGGTGGATGGGACAGCTTGCATTTCATGTATCCAAGGTCTTCCCAATAAGATGTTGTAATCCAATGGAAGATCTAATACCTGGAAAGTGACATCCCTCTCTATGGGACCCACTCTAATGGGAAGATTTATGAGACCTTTGGAAGATCTCTCTTGTTAATTATATGCCTTTTGTGATCTTCTTCTTTGTATCAATGGCATATTCTAAAAATCCCAATTTTTCAATCAGTTTGTAGGTGTAGATGTTCAACCCTATGCCTCCATCTATCAAGACTTATTTGACACGGTTTTTATGAATCATGACTTCAATATGCAATGAAAAATTATGTGGATGACTCAGAGAGTTATCATCTTCCTCTAAAAAGGATAGGTAATGTGGTGAAGTCAAATGGAAAACCATAGATTGAAAATGAAGCAAATCCAAGTCTTTAGGGATATTGAAGTTTGACAAAGCCTTATCTAAGATCTCTCTGTGAGCTGGATAGATTTTGAGAAATTCAAAGATTGAAATTTGTGTGTTGGTTCTTTGCAATTCCTCTACGATGCTATAGTCTTCAGCATGGGAGGATGTCAATTGTTTAGATTGAGATACCTTGGAGGCACTCACACTCGGTTGTTTTCTAGTGGGCATCCATTGTTTGGGTGTCATCAAATTATTTTGAGAGGAGGAAGAGTCAGAAGACCCTCCTTTGCCCAAGGTGACCTTTGCTTATGCTCAGGTCATGATATTTTCTATTCTAGACTCTTTCTTATCAGTTTTGACAATGATAATGTTACAGTACTCAGGAGAGACTGGTTCAATCATGTGGATGACCTTATCATCTGGGGTGTTGTACGTGTGATTATTCCTAGCACCTTGTTTAGAAGATTATTCTTTCTCATATTTAGGCAAGGGATCCTTAAATACCTTATGATCAATGTTTGTTGCATGATTGTCTACTGCGATGATTATACTAACAATGAGGTCTTGGATTTCATGTTTTAACCTTATGCAGTTCTTCATTGCATGTCCCTTATTTCTATGATATGTACAGTAATCATTGTCTCTCAACCATTTTGGTTTTACCTTTAGTTCATATGGCTTGGAGTTATCTGGCAACATGATAAATTTGTTATCCAATAGAGTCTTAAGGGTCGATTCATAAGATTCACCCAAGGGATCGAAGTCCCTCTTTCATTTAACCCATGGTTTCTCCTTCATAAGGTTACTGAATCCTTTGGAGGATGATTTTGTGTTATATTTAGTAGCGTTTAGCGATTTTGAGCCATTTGTCAAATTGAATACTACTGGTTTGGGTTGGGGAGTAACATTATTTACTACCCCATCCTTCACTACGTGCTTGTTCTTATTCTAGTATTTGGGCTTATCTTTGGAACTAGAATTAAATTTTATTTCTTTTGAAAGGGAAACTTCACCTTTCTTTACAAGCATAGTTTCAATATTCAGTGTTCTCTTCACAAGTTGATTGAAAGTAGAAAGATCTTGCATCTGAAGTGGGTAATTATATTCATCAAGTAATGCATTGGTAAAGATATCCATCTTTTCAAACTCAGGAATGAGTTGTGGATATCTAGGAAACACTCTTCTCCATCACTCAAGAAAAGTCAGGAATGATTCTCTTGTCTATTGTTGAATGCTAAATAATTCTATCATAGACACAGGATGTTGTATATTATATGAATACTATTGTAAAAACATATTCATCAGTACATCGGAAGTTTTGATCCTTGTGGGTAACTTTGAAAACCACTCCATAGCTTGACCACCTAAGCTTCGAGGAAAGAGATGTATAAGATATGTTTGTTCATGCATAAACTCTGTACATAGGGCACAAAATTCCTAAATGTGGTCTTGTGGGTCGGAATGACTGATATACTTGTCAAATTTTGGGATTTCTACTCCACGTGGAAATGGAGGTAAGTGAAAAATTTTATCGAAAGGAAATGGACAAATGGTGTCCATAGAGAATTTTTTCAATGGTTTCTCCTTTTCTTGTTTCATTGTTTGTATGTATGTTTGCAAAGCTTGAATTTGTTTGGTTAACAATGGGCACCATAAATGTGCGTGTGAAATATGGTCAATACCTGCAACTGCAAACACACTTCAATGAACCATTACGAGGTTAGCATGTTAGAAAATGAAAAAAGCATAATACTGAAATGTCCAAGGCTAACAGACATCATCTCATTGCCTTTTAGTAGGCAGGAGTTTGAATCTTGCTCTCAGGTCATTGCAAGAAATAATGACTACACCATATCCTAAACAAAGGATTTGAAAGCTAAATGAAATGATTATTCTATATGATATGCAAATGTTTTTTTTTCTTTTCAAAGCCCAAATTGAAAATGCTCTAGATTATCAAGTTTGCAATGCAACTAAAAACAATTAACAAATCTAAGTAATTGAAACTAAGAATGAAAAATGATTGAATGCTTGAATGCTAAAAATAGTATAATAACGATAGCTAAAACCAAGATCCTTTGTGAAGGAAATGAAGCTCTCTCTTATAGAAAATCTCTCCCAAAATAAATGGTCAAGATTGAAGGAAATAAGTGGATCAGATTTGATTTGAGGAAGCACAATCAATGTGCAAGAAATTTGATTGGTCAAAAGATTCAATCTTTTTTGGAAACTAACAAAATCATTTTTAGTTAACAGCTTTATTTCCAAAATGATAAATACATAGGATTAAGTTAACTGGATAAAATAGATTTGTTTCCAAAATGAGAAAATGTAAGATTAAATCAACTAAAAAAATAGATTTGTTTCCAATTGAGAAAATATAAGATTAAATCAATTGAATAAAATAGATTTATTTCCAAAAATGAGTTGATGACATCATATGCATTTTTAAAGATTTAATTGATTTAAATGCATATTTTAATTCAAAAATCAGTTGATGACATCATATGCATTTTTAAAGATTTAATTGATTTTAAATGCATATTTTGTTTTTATTAATTAATTTAATTCCTTTTTGAATTTGATTGACAATTTAGTAATTTTATTTAATTAATATATTAGAATATCAATTAAATAATTAACTTAAGATTTATTTGCCAATATATTATATTTTAGGAATTAATTAATTAATCAAGTATGATTATTGATTAGGACCTAGGGTTCAGGTCAGATTAGCTTGAATTTGATAGATTGAGGAATAGCCTATTTTATCTAGGACTTAGGGTTATCAAGATTAGGGTTTCTTGATATTAGATTGAGATTAGGGGTCTAGGGTTTAGGTGACAACTTTTAGGTCATTACAAAAGGAATTCCACGAAGGTATTTGTGGGTCTCACTCAAATGGTCTCTCATTAGCTAAGAAAATTTTGCAGGTAGGCTACTACTGGCCTTCCTTGAAACTATTCATTTTGCTAAAACTTGCAAGAAATGTCAAACTCATGGTAACCTGATTCATGCTCCCACTCGCGAACCGTTACCTTTTATCACCCACTGGCCATTTCTACAATGAGCCTTTGATCTCATAGGGAAAATATATCCCTCTTCCTCTGGCAGATAGAAGTTCATTATCATTGCAACTAAATACTTTACAAAGTGGGTTGAAGTTGTCCCTATCATTAAAGCAACTAGAAAGAAAGTATCCATGTTCATCTTGAACTATATCATCTACAGATATGGGATACCCTCCTCTATCATCACAGATAATGGAGGACAATTTAAAAACAAGGATATGGATGAATTATGTGAAAATTCAAAATTACTCAACATTGCTCTTCTATTTACTATCCTCAAGGGAACAGACAGGATGAGGCCTCTAATAAGAATATCTTGAAGATCCTGCACGGAACAACTGGTAAATAAGGAAAGGACTAGCATCTCCAAATCAATCCATCCTTACGGGCTTACCAAACTAGCATTCAAACACCTACAAGGGAAATGCCATTTTCCTTGGTATATGGCGCAGAAGCTGCACTACCCATTGAGGTAGAAATACCCTCACTCTGAGTCTCTTTGCATGGAATTGTCATTGATGAAGACTATAGGATTTCCAAAATCTAGTAACTTGAGCTACTTGATAAGACAAGAAGGGGACAATAAGGTATTTCTTCCTCCCTCGCCATCATAATGGGGAGGAGGTGGAGGAACATCTTCTCTAGGTGGAGGTCTTTCTCCCTCAGATTGTGCTAGGTACTACGAATTTTGTAGCACCTAGTGTGCATGTATAAATCATACCTTCATGAGATAAAGGTGATATATATCAATTCTATGGAAAAAATAATATAATTTAATCTAAGAATTGACAAATAAAGTATTTAACATCTCATGGATCTCTAACTAAGCTTTGGTAATAGAGCTCTCAGCCTTAATCTCTACTAGTGACAATCCTATAATGAGAAATTGATAAATATAATGCCTAACTAGCTCTCAATTCTGTCAATTTGCTATGATATTTGATTCAAATGCTCTCAAAATGATCTCCATTATGCTAAATTTCTATGATATATTCTCAATTTCTCTCAATTTTCTATGAAATGTCTATAACAAGAATGCTTTGCATTCGAATTTTCTAGGATCCTTATGCTCTCAAAATGACTTCTATTTATAGGATTTTCCCAAGTGTAGGGGGTAGAGTTACTTGATCATGATTAATCCATGGTTGAGTGAGAGGCTTTGAGATGGTTTCAAATGGGGAGAAAATTTAAATGGTTTTCTCAAAGGTTTGGACAAAGGGACAAATTTGAGTGATTGAGATTCAAAGTTCAAAATGAGTGATTGAGATTGCAAATTAGGAGTGATCCATGTGCTTTGTTTTCTCAATTCTCATTGGTTGCTCAAATTCATGTTGAATGATATTAGGATTTATTAAATTCCATCAATTAATTAAATTATCCATGTAGGGGAATAGGTTCAATTTGATTTTTGATTTAAACTATACAATTAATTGATTAAAATCAATTATATAGTTTGATTAATCTCTGTAGGCTTATATTTAATCATTTGATGTCATTATTTATTTAATCCTTTGATTTTAAATGATTTTTTCCAATTTGATTGATAAATGTCCATTTGAAATTGATTTGATCCATTTTGGTTAGATTTAGAGCATTTGGCTAAGATTTGCAGATTTGCTTGATAAGAGAACACCTGCCCAGTTTTAGGTGTCTACAAATGCCCCTCTTTGAATTGATATGTGAAGCACATTGATTCAAATAAAATTGCATGTGATGATCACTGATTCGATACTTGATTGATTGATTGATACAAAATTGATCTAATGATTGATAACCTAATTTGAAACTGATTTGAAACCCTAATCTAATAGATTGATTTGATAAGATGCAGAATGCCCCATTGATAATGTTTGAAATTTCAATGCCCCTGATTTGATACTGACCCTGATTTGATACTATGATAATGTGAATATGATGCCCCATCATGAAATGAATCAAGATGATGTTTGGATGATTTAGTTGAGTGTGGGAAATTGAGATTTATTTCCTGATAAAATCAATTTGAAAATGCCCCGGTTATGAGAGAATTTGATAATGGCAATGATTGAGGAAATTTTGTTGATGTTTGAGATAATTTGATGATGTTTGGATATCACTTGATGTCAGTTAGAATCACTTGGTTGATGGATTGATTGGATAAACTGATAATTTTCTCTCAAGAACTAGAAAGATGAACAAATGGATTGGTTTTCCTTCCTCAAGATCTAGAGTTAGGAAATTTGATGTGCTCAAGATGAGCAAATGGATGATAGGATAACTGATTGACCTGAAATGATCAATTGAATGATTTGACTAATTGATTTTCAATTTGATTAGATGGTTAATGGTGGAAGGCTGATAGATAGGGTCATTTGATATGATTCAGGTTCATATGTGATTGGGGTAATGAAGAGAATTTGGTTTCCCGTAGTTGATCAAATGGTGAGGTTTCCCCTAGGTGAGCAGATGTATGTTGATGATATCCTTGATGTAGCATTGGTCAATTTGATGAGATTAGACATTCGATGACATTGATTAGGACTTTGATGATGTAACCATGATTAAATTTCACCCCCTTGATTAAGGAAAAATCCCAAAACTATAATGCAAGATTAATCTATATGAATGTCATGCAATGCAACTAACTGTCACTAGGTTTTTGCAAAAGAAATGCAATAGAGATATATTTTCATCATTGAGCATTGTGGAACTAGGATCAAGTATAATCATCAATGACCACATCATGATAATATAAATACCGCTTTCATCACTTTGGTAACCCTTGGGAAACTAGTACAACCATCACTAGTTGATAACCAACTATGGGAGTATGAATACTAGTTCCGTCGGATTCAATGTTGCAAGTGGATTTTAGTATTAAGATATCGAAGATCTAAATAGCCAAGATATCCGTTTGCGTAAACAAACAAAGGTTAATCCTCCTTCCTATATGAAATTCCTTGATGGTTCTTTGATGACCATGTCCTTAGACAAATTCAAACAAGTTGGTGGATATTCCTCAAAACAGTCACTCAAAGTCAATAAAATAATATCATGTCTTCATCATCACCAATCTAGTCAAAACATCATCGATTAGCTAAAATACATGACAAAATGCAATGAATATCTTCAAAAGCTTCAATTATTTTGTTTTGTATCAAGATTTTCAATAGAATTTCCAAACATTCTAATCATTTAGGTTTTGTCAAATTTTAATCCTGATAATAAAGTCATGAAGCTTAAGGATCAAGTTGCAAGATTGAATGCTTGGTTTTGAACAATGATATCCATCAAAGGTTCCAAAAATATCTCCCCTCTCAAGTTCTGAAAATCTCTTTTGACATGTGACCAAAAGTAGCGCTTATTGAATACATTGGTATCAAAACCAATGCTTTTTCCTCCAAGTGATAAATGTGACCATGTGAATCTTGGGCAAATTAAACCTAGTATGTGACAATGCAGCTCAAAGACATTATGCAATTTTTTTGGATTTTTTTGGATTTTTTAATGTTTTTGGATTTTTTAGATATTTTAAGAATTTTTTTAGATTTTTAGAGTTTACTATATCTCAAACAAGATCACATTGGTTCTCCCCCAATGTATAGAAAGTTATAGGACATTGATGGATGGATTTGCAAGCTGATGGATTAGAGATGGAAAGGCCATGATGTATGAAGCATGCGAATGTGACCCATAGGACCGTCTCCTCAAGATTACCCAAGCTAAGGGAAAAGGATATAGCAATGAGAAAATTGTTTTGGGATAAGAAATGGAAGCCAATGATGCAGTTCTAGATAGCATATGGGATAACAATCTGTTGTCATGAAAGTGAGCGATCCAAAAGAGTGGACATGTCAAGAGGTTTTTGATAACAAATTTTGTACTTTAATTCCTTCATTTCTGATCAAGACCAATGGATCAATTTGGGTAAGATGTGGATAAGATAGCATGATCAGGATAAAGGGGTGATGGAGGCTATGAGGGGATAATTTGGGATTATGGAAAGACAACTTAGGAATAATGAAGGTGGATTGGGGAGAACCAAGATCATGATAGGGTAGCATGGATGCAACAAGTAAATAAGCTAATGGAAAGGATAACAGTGTCAAGATACTTGATGCTCATGGATGTGTTCAACCTTGTCAAGAACAAAGGTAAAAGAGGGAATATGGATGCAAGTGAGATTAAATGATAGGAAGATGGAGGATAACATAGATGAAACTTTCCCCCAAGTGTAGAGTGCAAGAGGAAGGAATTACGCATGATGCTTGTTTGCCAGGTTTTCATCATGGTACTTGTCCAAGGTACCACAATAAGTGGTTTTCACCATAGGATGAATTTATTTCTCTTTAATTTTTCTACCAAGGTTCCTATTGCTAGGTTTTCACCAAGGCACTTTTCTCTTTTTCAAATTTTTTTTTTTTTGTATTTTTCAATATTTCCCCAACATCTGGATATTTGGACAATGCTCTTCTGAAAGATGTGCTATATTAAACCACGAATATGGCTAGGATGCTCAAAGATATTGATAAGGTGATGATAAAGGACACATATGGAGGATAAGAGTAGATGGTGGTGAAGGTTTTATGCCATAGATTGGATAAGAGGGATGGAAAAATGGAAAGTATGTGTTGGATAAGGAATGTGAGGATAAGAAGAAGGTATGTTGTGGATGGAAATGTTGGCAAGATCAAATTTGACACACACTTTGAAGGGTGGTGTAGTGATGGAAGAAAAATGGATGAAGGAGGTGAGGATGTATCTAAGATAGTGTATTTTGGGATATAAGAACTTATAGTAGACTTGGAAAGTGGAAAATGTTTAGAAGGAGACGGAATAGAAGCCTTTGGAAGATTGAATGTCAACTTTGAGTTTTCTTTTTTGTGAAAGTCTTTCAAAAGTGACTTGGGAATCCACATAGTCTTTGATTTTTCCTTCTTTTGTGATGCTTTAGAATTCATTTCTTCAATGAGGGATTTAGGAACCCACATTTTATTTGATTTTTCTTTTTTCTTGGTGGACCTTTGCGGCCTTTTGAATATTTAATTTTTATTTGTGGACCTTTGCAGCCTTTTGGATATTTCTTTTTTCTTTTCATTCGCATGTCTATTAGATGGGACAATGAGATTTTTATACACGTGGATTCTTGGATTTCTGATTTTTATGTTGCACATCCAAATTGCTTCCAAAAGACTTAGGAATTGTGGGTGAATAGGAATAATACAGAGGGTTCATATGGATTGGTGTTTGGAAATTCTTCAAGTATGTGTGCCTTCGTTGATCTTGATACATGGTAGGGTAAGTGAATAGAGAGCTAGGGATGGTAGGAATGATTGATGGAGGAATATAGGGACCTAAAATGGATGGAAGGGCTAAAGATGTTAGCTTTGGGACATAGGAACCCAAAATGGATTTGAAGGATGGTGAAGACATATGGTTGCATTTAAATGGAGGGAGATAAGGTGTGAAAGGGATATCAACATCTTTGGAATGAGATGCATTGTTGAGGTTCTCATATTTAAGATTTATATTTATACCAATAGGCTCATGAAGAACTTTCATAGGAACAAATTTGATAGGATCAACCGATATTTGAAGGGATTTATTATCATGCAATGAATTTGGAGGAATGATGGTTTCTTGAGGTGAGTATGGAGGATCATGACAAGGATTTGATGGGATACTTCGATCTTGACAAGGATCTTCAGAGGGTGTAGAGAGGGTGC
Source organism: Thuja plicata (assembly GCA_018584345.1). Taxonomy (NCBI): domain Eukaryota; kingdom Viridiplantae; phylum Streptophyta; class Pinopsida; order Cupressales; family Cupressaceae; genus Thuja; species Thuja plicata. The sequence continues at coordinate 379,311 of MU227846.1, forward strand.
TTTTCTCTTGATTTTCAATATGTTTAGTGGAAATGGTGGAAGATATATCTTGATCTTTCTTGGGAAGTGGAGAGGTATGTATCTCTTGAGGTGGAGGGATATCTTCTTGGAAGAAATGAAATGGTAGAAGGGGATCGTCACAAGATTCTATGGATATGGGACCTTCATAAAATATGGGAGGGGATTGTATAGAATCTTGATCTTGATCTTTATTGATACTTTTTTCTTCACACTTTGGATTATCCTCTTGACATGGAGCAACTTCTAAGGAAAAGGTAGATATTGGGATATGCGCAGGGAATGTTTGGAAGAATGATGGAGAATCCTTTTGAATAGGAATTCAAGTACATGATAGCTTAGGGTCTAAGATATTTGAAGCACATAAATAATTTGCAAAAATATTTAGGTTAGCTTGGGTTTATTTTAGAGATAGCCCTCGAGGGTAGACATAGTCAACGTGAAAATTATCATCATTAGGCTCGCACTTTGGTGGAGGAATTTTTGATAGTTGTGAAGCTTTGTGAGATGGACGAAGGATGAAAGGAGTAAAGGCCATGGGATAAACCTTGATAGATAGAGATTTGTGCATTCGATATTTCTTGAGATTGGAACCTTTCTCTTCATTCTCTTGATTACAAATAGGATGGTCATGAAATTTCTCTTGATCCAAGGTAGGTTTGTTGCACTTAAATATTTCATTTATTGAAGAAAATGAAGAATGGACCATCATCATAAAGAAAAGGACATATTGATTTTAATTATGGATATTTAGATGATGTATCCTTTTATTTTTCCTTATCCTTCTTTAAGGTTGATATATCATAATTATGAGAAATATTAGCTCCTAATTGAGAAAAATTTAAGAAATATGCTTCTTTATCCCTCTTCAAAATTAAGTGCATTTTTTCCATAAATATGAGATCTTGGGATGCCTCCAATATGTCATCTTCAATTACTTCATCATATTGAGTCCTATGGAGATTTTGATAATTATTATCCACCATAGGATTGATTTGTTTCTCAAATAGATTCATCATTATAAATGTTTTTGTAGAATCTGATCTATTTTTTGCACTAGTCAGAAATAACTTTGAAAAGGGTATCCAAAAATGATTTCAAAATCTTTCTTAACCCTTGGGAAATGCCCCTTGTTTGAAATTTTTCTTGTTTCTGGATGTCACTTCCTTGTGTGTAGGTGTGACTTCGTAGTGTATAGGCATTATCTGGAAAACCTTTATGTAACACTCTGCAGCTTGCAGGCGGCTTTTGCCTATTGGTAGGTGGTTTTTAACTATTTATAGGTGTCAGTTTATAGTAATTAGGCATTATTTCAGTAATAATAGGTGTCATTTCAACTTTGTAGGTGTCACAGAAAGTGTTGTAGGCATCGTTTAAACTGTTGTATGTGGCACTTTGTAGATCAAAGTTGTTTTGATAGTTTTTTAGGGTTTTTAAAAGTTTAAGTCTGTGATCATGTATCTGTTAACTGGTATTCTTACTTGAAAATGTAAATACAAATGCAACACACACATCAATTTTGTATCATAGCCTTAAAACACACTAAGTGTATGTTCTCGGTTGTTTTGAAGGGTCTTGAACAAGAATAGCTTCCAATAAATCTACCTAGAGTCAGATTTGGCTTTTAAACAATGTTGGCTCTAAAGGTAGCTTTCTACTTATCAAGGTTTTAATGAACACCTCCATTCTAAATCATGAAAATTATCTTACCCCCTTGCGGGCTTCCCACATGCACAAAAGTATGATTTTGCGCAATCCCGAAGGACTACTAGAGGAAGTGAAGAAACTTAAGTACAATTTAGTCGCTACAACCTATTAAGGAAGTGTATTTGTTTATAGTGGGTCAGATAGTATCATGGCTTAAGTGATTGTCTCCCACTTTGGGTCATTCCTTCTCACCATCCTCGTAAGGATGTACTTGGGAGGCAGGACCTCTAAGTCTCTAAATTATATAGCATATATATAGAAAGTGGAAAATGAACTTAGTCCAACAAGTTTGGGAGTTTGATTCACTCAAAGAGTGAAGAGCATATCCCTATTTTTTTTATTCATTCCAAACACTTCAAACACAAATATTCTTTTTCAACCTCTTGACAAGGAGGTTCTTAAAAAATGAAATATTTGGTTCAATTATCCTCCCTTTCTTTCTACCACCCCAAACTCAACACTTTTGGCTTTTTAATCAACTTTGAAAAGTTGAGAGAATATACCTAATGTTTCATTCATAATGAACAATAATAGGGTGTCCCTAATTATACTAGATACTAATGAAATGCCGCAAGTTAAGTAAAGCAAGTTTGATGTGAAAAATACCTCTTTTGATGCTAGAAAAGGCTAGGCACTTTTTTTGAGGTTTTTTGCTTTTTTTTTCTCACTCACCTAATGGTGATCGTTCCCTCTCCAGATCCACCAGTAAGTTAGTCAACACAATCAAACAAAGTGAAGAAAACCAATTGAATTGACAATGAATTTAGAATCCTTAACAAAATTTTGCAAAATCAAAGCTTAAGGACCTAAAACATGAAATTAATTGAGAGAAGGAAACTTCTTTTGGTATTCATTTACAATCCTAACAAAATGAACATACAAAGCTTCCTCTTCCTGTAAACTTTCCAAAATATTCAAATTATGTATTTGTTTAGAGTGTTTGTTTTGAAGCCTTACCTCCTTGCTTTCCCTTTTGATTGGCACCTCTGGTTTCTGCACCTTCAAGCGTCTGTTCATCTGCATAAAACACCAAAATAGAGAGTTAATAATATGTAACTAAATAAACATAGAAGACTGTAGGCATCATTTAACAGCTTGTAGGCAACATTTCACTGTGTGTAGGCATCACTTTACAGCTTGTAGGAATCACTTTACAGATTGTAGGGATCACTTAACATATTTTAGGTGTTACTTTACAGATTGTAGGCATCACTTAATAGTTGTAGGTGTCACTTAACAGATTGTAGGCATCACTTAATAGCTGTAGGCATCACTTAATAGCTTGTAGGCGTCACTTAACAGATTGTAGGCATCACTTAACAGATTAAAGGCATTAAATGAAAAATCACAGGCATTGTAAAGCTACTTAAATGCTAAACAAAACATATCATAGGAAGAAAAAGAAAGATTATAGGTATTATTTCCTGAGTAGCAAGCGTCTCTTTACGTGTACACCCGACACACTTAATTTGACAGCCGCTGAAAGAAATTAAGACAAAGAAAGAAGGATTTTTGTAGGCATCATTTGTTTACTGGCAGGTGTCATTATTTTTCTTGTAGGCATCGTTTGGACCTACAACCTGCAAAGTTAGTAGAAAAATGTACCAAAAACACCTAAAATTGAAATAAAAATGAGATTTAGAGGCTCAAAGCCCCACGGTGGGCACCATTTGTGTATGTATAAATCATACCTTCATGAAATAAAGGTTCTATCTATCAATTCTATGGAAACAATAATACAATTTAATATAATAACTGACGAATAAATCATTTAACATCTCATGGATCTCTAACTAAGCTTTGCTAATATAGCTCTCAGCCTTAATCTCTACGTGATAATCCTAGAATGAGAAATTGATAAAGACAATCCCTAACTAGCTCTCAATTCTCTCAATTTGCTATGATATTTGATTCAAATGCTCTCAAAATGATCTCCATTATGCTAAATTGCTATGATATATTCTCCATTGCTCTCAATTTTCTATGAAATGCCTATAATAAGGATGCTTTGCATTTGAATTTTCTAGGATCCTTATGCTCTCAAAATGGCTTATATATATAGGATTTTCCCAAGTGTAGGGGGTAGAGTTACTTGATCATGATTAATCCATGGTTTTGTGAGAGGCTTTGAGATGGTTTCAAATGGGGGGAAAATTTAAATGGTTGTCTCAAAGGTTTGGACAAAGGGACAAATTTGAGTGATTGAGATAGCAAATTAGGAGTGATCCATGTGCTTTGTGTTCTCAATTCTCATTGGTTGCTCAAACTCATGTTTAATGATATTAGGATTTATTAAATTCCATTAATTAATTAAATTAGCCATGTAGGGGAATAGGTTCAATTTGATTTTTGATTTAAATTATACATTTAATTGATTAAAATTAATTATATAGTTTGATTAATCCCTTTAGGCTTATATTTAATCATTTGATGTCATTATTTATTTAATCCTTTGATTTTAAATGATTTTGTCCAATTTGATTGATAAATATCCATTTGAAATTGATTTGATCCATTTTGGTGAGATTTAGAGCATTTGGCTGAGATTTGCAAATTTTCTTGATAAGAGAACATTGGCCCAGTTTTAGGTGTCTACGCCTGCTATGCTATAGGAACTACAACACTATATGCTACCACATAGTAGGATTTCATATTTGTCTTATGAGTGACCTCCCTCTGAAGAGCGGCGTGCTCACCTACGAACCCCCAAGTCAATGTCTGAATCCTCTCACCTTTCTTAGCAATGGTGTAGTCTTTCTCTTCAATCTGTGCCTATGTGATTGCTAGTTGTGTCGATATGTAGCTCGAACCCATCCCCTCAATGTCCTGATCATATCCTGAGGTGTCTTATCTCTAGGGACTCCCTCCTCCTCCTCCTCAGCCTATACATCTCAATGTTGTTGTACCTATCTCACTACCTCAACAAGACTGAGATTCGTTTGTGCCTCTCTCATCTCCTCATCTGCCTATGCTGCATGTATCTCAACTCCAATAGAACTGAGGGTACCTCCCTCCCCGCGCTATCACTTCTAACCGACTGTCGGTGCCACACTAGAACTAGCATCTAAGATACCACCTTCTCTAGAAGGAGCTATACCCCTCTATGGTACTCTATTTAGACCCCTCTGTCCACCTATAGCTCTCTGAGGTACATCCCCCTCCTCAATCTATGTTTCTTTGTCTATTAGATCCATGAATCTAGGAAAGAGATGGCTAGAAAAATGATCTCTATACTGGGGTGTGACCCTCGCATCTGCTATATCCTCCAAATACTCCCATGAAGGAAAAACTAACTTATAATTTTTATTTTTATTACATCAAGGGCAAACAGAATGTTATTGCAGATACATTGAGTAGGAGAAGGCATCAGATCTATGTTTTGTCTCTTGGTGTAGATTTTCATAGCCATATTCTTGAGGCCTTACTTGCTAGAACTTAGTGCCAGGAAGTTAGAGAAGAAATTGAATTTAGACATACCCTTGCAGGTCTGTTTTCAAGATACTCTTTGGATTCTAACAGACTTCTATGGCATCTTTGGGCATATTTATGTACCGGTGTCAGGTGATCTTCATTTTTTTTATGAGGCACATTGTGCACCATATTTCACACATCTTGGCGTCAAGGAAATGCATGCCAACCTTAGATAATTATACTTTTGGGCATGGATAAGGCATGATGTTGCCAATTTTGTTGCTAGATGTCTTGAGTGTCAAAGAGTGGATGTAGATCATTTACATTTGATAGGTCTTTTACAGCCACATTCCATTCTTTAATGGAAGTGGGATACTATATCTATTGATTTCATTACCAAGATACCTATGTCTTTGTGTCATCATTATGTTATTATGGTTAATGTGGATACTTTGTCCAAGGAGGCTCACTTTTATCCTATAAGGACTTCATATACTACTACTTCAGTAGCACACGTGTTTATGGAGGATATAGTTTTGTTGCATGGTATATGTCATAAGATTATATCAAATAGACATCCAATGGTATACATTGTGGACATCTCTCCGGTATTCTTTGGGCATGCAAATCATTTTTAGTTTGACATATCACCCCGAGATTGATAGTTAAACAAAGTAGGTGAATTAGGTATGTGATGTATCAAAATTTGAGGTTGGAGGAATACTTGTACTTGATTGAGTTTCTATATAATAATGGGTACCATAGTTCTCTTGGAATGTCTCCTTTCTAGGCCTTGTATTGTTGACTATGTCATACACCTTTGATTTGGGATCAAATAAAGGACTGGGTAGTTTTGGTTCCTGAGATGCTTCAAGATATGGAGCAGTAGGTTATTCAGATTAGAGAGCATTTGGTTATTTCTCAAGATCAATAGATGAAGTATGCAAATGCCCATAAGTTTGACCATCACTTCTCAATTGGTGATTGTGTGCTTTTTCAAGTTTGATCATGGAAGATCCTAATCCATTATGGGAAAATCTCTAAGTTAGCAATGTATTTTTTTAGAAATTTTGAGATCCTTGAGAAGATTGGTGCTATTTACTATTGGTTGGAATTGTCACCTAGCCTATCACAAATCTGTGATGTTTTTCATGTTATGTGTTGAGACAGTATATTCTTGATGTGACCTATATTCTTGATTGGATGCTTTACAAGTAGAGGATGGGTATATTTCTTTGGAGCCCATACACATTCTTCAGCATTGGAGGTTGACCCTCAGGGGTTGAGACATAAAGAAGGTAAGATTCCAATGGGACCTGAGTGATGATACTTCTACTAAATTGCATGATGCTTCGTGCTTGAGAGATTTTATCTCTATCTTTTGGAAGGATTCTAGGAGTAAGCCTATGCCTATAGGAGGAGGATGTTGTGCCTCACATGGTTGTGGTTTTTTCCATGATTATTTTGATCTGAGATATACTCTTGTTATGATGTTGTAATTATCTGCCTGGTGAGATGCATTTGATGATAGTACTATATTTTGGTTGTTAGTATCTTAGATTAGATAGATGGTTAGATTATGTTGATGTTTATAATTTGATCATATTAGCATGATGATGATATTTATGTGACATGATTCCTTATGATGATATCTGGTGTATTTTGTATTTGAGACTATTAATTATACTATCAGGATTATTGTATTCGATCCCATCCTATAATGTGCCTTATATGCTTTTGGATATTCCAATTATTGATCTTCATAGATTTATGCTCATATTGTTGTAAAATGATTAATTTAAATATTTTATATTTAAATCAAATGTTTAATTTAAATACAATGTTTATTTAAATGATATGTACACTAAGGAGTAGAAAAATGGGACAACCAGTGTCATGACACTCTTTATGTCTGATTATGTCACTAGAGCTTCAATGTTCCATTAGGAATTTGTATTATTATGTTATATGCTTCAACTATTTATATTGTGAGTAGTTGCACTTGATGTTTTCATGTTTAAGTGAGAAGGTACTAGACACATTCTATGTGAGTTGTAGGATTTGAGTGTTTTTATATCCCTGGCAGTGGCACAGGAGATGGTTTCATCGACCTTTCATATTTGCGCCAATATCATCCATATATGGATAGTGTATCCATAATTCATATATTATTCCCTCCAGTACATGTTGGTAAATCTGGATTTCATTATATATATTGTGTTAACCTATGAGCATGCCTGTGAGTTTAGAGCTCTGCACTTGTTGCAAAAAAGGTTTAAATTAATTGATTATTTATCATGTTTGGGGAATATAATATTTTACTTACCGAATAATTTTCCATAGCTAGATTCCAATTATTTGGAATGATTTATTTATTTTTAGGGTTAAGTCAATAGTTCACTTAAATAATTTAAGTGACTAATTTTGAAAGTCATTTTTTTAATGCTTTAATGTTGGAAAATTAAGTTCTTTTCGCTCACTTCTCATTTTGGCTTTTGGGTGGGAATTTGGATTTTCTCTAAATTGCTTTGGAGAAAATCACATTTGTGCTTGTTGGGTTTGATTTAGGACTTAGATCTTCATGGTTATTGTCTTGATGGAATCGTGTCGATGTTGCTTCCATTCCTATGGAGTCATTCACGATTCTACAAAGTATTTATTTTCTCCTGACTATTTTAGTGTTTTCCAGCTTGGTGAGAAGTAGGGTCTTTTGTTTTAATCAATCCTTGTTTTTTTAATTTGGTTTCTATTTTCTTTTTCTTTATGGGATAATATTAAGTGAATTCCCCACTTTACACTTTATGCACCCGATTAGGTGTGCATGATCGTATGAGGGTTTGGATTGTAATTATCCACTGTGAGGCTATATTTTTTCTCCCATGATGTTGGAATCAAATTTTTATTGTATTTTTGGGTTAGTTAGACGCTAAGGGAAAATGGGTTTTAATTTTCTATATTTATTGGATGTTTGATTTTTGGGAAATTTTGGGCTGCATCATTTTGTGTGTCACCCATATATTTTGTTGGGCATGTCCAGTGAGTTTCAAATACTAAATTGGATTTTTATCCATGCTTTCAACCACCGTATGGTTTTACTTTGTAAATTTTGGATTCATGGATGAATTTTTTGTTGGAAAGTTGACTTCCTGAGGAAGCATGACTTATTTTGTGTTGTCAATCATGGCAACAAAGTCATACTAAGGTTTTGTCAAAGATAACTTAGAAGATAAAATGACTAAGCATAGAAAATAGGATAGACAGAGAGATATAGAGATCAACACATCATCACACATGTTAGAGATCACACCAGAGCATGCATTCTTAGGTATATACTATATGATGTATATACATGCTATATCTAGACGCACAATGTACGAAACATCAGTACAAAAAAGTTACAGGCAGATCAGTAGACCTACAGTCCAGGAAACAGAGCATGGAAGCTGACTACAGTTTTGATCAGCGTGAATGATTTTGTAATGTAATGGCTAAGCACCTTTAGTTATAAGTTTGTATTAATGTAATTAATGTTTTAGTAAACACGCTTAGGCTGACTTGTTTGAAAGCGTTGTATATTTTTTTTTAAGGCCAACTAGTGTTATATTTTGGGTCGTGCCTATTCAGTTGTAAACATATAAGTATGTAATGTAATGTAATGTTACAAGCATCGATTATGAAGTAAGAAGAATTTATAGAGGGACAGTACAATGAAGTCAGCATATGATATAGCTCTTTAAGAGAGTAAGAGCATTCACACATACACAGAACTGATCAGACAACAGTGTCATCACAACAGTTCATTTTGATATAGTGCATATCATCTTTCAGAAGGTTGTAGCCTTCATCTTATTAGGCAGTGAGCCTAGGAAGTGAGCCATATACCTTTAATAGGGTTTTGTCAAAGACTCCTAATAGGGTTAGACCTTTAACTAGGTCATTGTACTCAAATTGTAAAGACTGCTTATAACAGGGCAAAGGAGCTTTAATAGGTTCATTATACCTAGTACAATATTTGTGGGTACTAATCCCCACTGGAGTTTTCCTCTGATCAAGGTTCTCCATAATCATATCATGTGTTATGTGTTTTTGTGTTATATTTCTTTGGATGCACATTTGATATATATTTAATTGGTTGAAATATAATTAATAGATAAACACTGATTCACCCCCCCCTCTCAGTGTTTCTAACAATTGGTATCAAAGCTTTGGTCCTCTGAAAGAAATTTTAACCACTTGAGGAGATCATGGACTCAGTTGAAGAAAAACATTTGAAAAAGAATCTTGAAGTAGCTCTTGAAGATCTTGACAGATCTGAGAGGGAAAATGAAGAACTAAGATTGAAAAATGATGGCTCTCAAATACTTATTAAAAGGCTACGAAAAGATCTGAAAGATTGTTCTACAAGTGATCTAGGACAAATAGTCAAAAACCTTAATGAAGAGAATAAATCTCTAAAGGATAAACTTGAAGATCTGGAGGAACAACTTACAGATAGCCAGAACACCATTGAAGACAAGATCAAAGAAAGAAAACAATTGGAAGATGAACTTTTACAGGCAAACATGAAAGTCTTGGAATTGGAAAACATGAAGAAAAAGTTGGAATCTAAATTAATAGAAGCAAAAGCTAAGATTGATAAACTTCACACAAGTTCTAATTCAATTCAATCCCAGCTCAATGCACAAAGGCAAAAAGGGAACACTACTGGTCTTGGATTCAGTACAGTACAAGATGAAATCAAATCATCACAAAAGAGAGAGAAAACACTTGAAACATCTTTATAAGCTAAGAAAGTTGAAGATACTATAGAGGTTATATCTGAACCACCTAAAAAAAAAATCAAGCAAGTTGACAGAACTTGTTATGCATGCAATAAACATGGGCATTTGGCAAGAAATTGCAAAGTGGTAAGACCTTTTAATGGTTATTGTTACTCCTATAATAAGTTTGGTCGTAGGGCTATTCATTGCAAAACAAGTCAAAGAAATCAACCTCAAAATCATAGGAATATAAATCAAAGAAATCAAAGAAATCAACTCTTAAGAAATTTGCAGAACATTACATGTCAGATATGCAACTACAATGGACACAGAGAAAAGTAGTGCAACATGATGAGAAAGAACATCAGACCTCCTAGCATTTGTCACACATGTGGAAAGGCTAGACATATCACAAGGTTTTGTAGATCCAAAACTCAAAAACAAGAGGATCCTAAAAGGTCACTATTTGAAGAGAAAGGAGAAGTCGAGTTTGTCAAAGAAAATGATGATTCGAGCAAAATCTGGGTTGAAGTAAAGAAGGAAAAAGATGTTGACAAAGTATTTGATGCATCCACAGTGGACACACCCTCTACTTCTACCTGAATAGACCTTCTTGGTCTAAGGGGGAGCTATTCTAGCTCAGGACCCCTATGTGGTTGGTGTACTCACTTTAGAGTATGCACCTTTGGATTCATGGTTAAAAGCACATGTTATAACTATATGCATTCACGCATTATCTAAATTGTATCGGGATCAAAGTTTGAAAATCTCTATGTATGGTTGCAAGCATTAAATGTGACAGATTGTATAAAAGGAAGTTTGCGGTCGATCATTCTCACATTTACATTTGAGAGCATAGAAATTGAAGAGCATTGGAGCACTAAGACATCAAGGCATGAAGGAATAATAGTTTGGCAGTTGAAGAAAATGGATAATCGGGTTGAAACAGAGCCCTAGCTATCGCGCCATTTTAGAATTTTGTGGAAACCTACATAAGAAATCACCAAGTAAGTATGGTGACCCCAGTTGTGTTTGATGTAGCAGAGAGGAAGAGGTTCATATTTAAGAAGCATCCATTCAAATCCATACTGGATGATGTGGAAGGGGCTTTCTCCAAAACCCCACTTGGTGTTGTTCACATGGAAGATATTCGTGCATAAATTTACTGTAAGAAGGAATTATTAGGAGATGATAATATAGCCTCTCATATGGCATTAATGTTAAATCCAGATTTCACATTCAAGGATGAGTTCGCGCACCTACAAGATAACCCTATTCTTGAGTATCCGAATGTGCATGAGTTTGAAAAACCAGAATGGGTAAAGATTCTATTAAGCAGGATACATGATGATCTTTTCTAGATTGGAGATGTCCCTGTTCACATTACTACAGAACTAATCCATTAGTTAACCAAACTTCTAATGACTGGACCTATGTTTCCCACTGGTAAGGATGTCAAGAAACAAATTGAGCAAGTTTGTTTGTCTAGGAGTGATAGGCGCGGAATGACAGTTGACCCTATCAAGGAAGATGACATAAAACTCTTGACAATGATACTTGGATACAAGTTTTAGCAAGCAAGTAGGTTGAATAGTGTCTCTACAGCAACAACCCTTGCAGCTATCAGAATAGTGAAGGATAACACCCAATACAATCTATGTGAGATCTTGCGCGGTCAATTGATTGACAATATCAGAATTATCAAGCATGATAGGAGCAAAACATTCAGGTTTGGATCTCTGATCATCTATTTGTATTACCATATAGTTGGAAAGGTTGTAGACCTTTATCTAGATAAAAGCAAGCCTACAATGTCTCAGATATCTCTTAAGGCCACATTAAAAATCAATGCAAGGGATACAATGGATATGGATATAAAGATATTCAGGGTCAAAATGCAGAGCAGGTTTAGACTATCTGAGAAGATAGTTGAAAAATATAGGGATACAATATGCTTCATGGTAGAGACAGATTGCACATGCATGGAGGCAGTTGAGCTGAGAACTAAGTGGATTCATCCACTAGGGTATGAAGTAGAAGATCATGTGTTAGAAGGATATGCGCAAGTCTTATTGTCAGCACCTAAAGACCCTAATGAACCTAGATAGGGCACTTACAGAGAAAAGACTGACGAAGTAGATATTGAACTACAACTTGCTGTTAACAAAAGGAAAGCATCCAGAACTACATCCAACATTCTAAAAAAGATGGAATCACTCAAGAAGATTTGGAGAAGGAAAAAGAAGCCAAAATTTCTAAAGAACTTGAAAAAGCTGAACAGATTCAGAAAAAAAAGAAAGTAGAAAGCACCTCTGCGCCTACTACCATAATTGATCTAGATAAATCTCCACCTTTATTACCTAGTAAGAAACCTAGAGGAAGGAAGCAAGCCACTATAAATCACCCATCCTCAAGGAACACTCAGAGAAAAGCTAGGAGTACTCAAGCTCCTCCTGAGGTAGGTTTCAGACCCAGTCTAAATATCTTGAGGAATAGGATTGTAAATGAAGGAAGATTGGATACACTTTCCAAAGTCTATGACAAGTATCAAGAATTTGATAAGACTGAGATACATTATATGGTCATATCTCATATGATCAAATTTAAGAAATTAGTTCTTGAACTTAACATAGTAATACTGGATCAATTATGGAACATATTGGAGATCATGAAAAGACATGCTATAGAAGAGGACATGAAGATTAGAGAAGAAACTTTGGATACTCTTCTCCCTATCTGTTCACATGATGAGAAGGCTATTCTATTAGATCCAGTAAAGCCTCATCTCCACACTAAGACAAGAACTCTACAAATAATGAACAAAGAGTATGAGTAGGTTGGAAAGGAGACTGAAAAGGCATTTGCACAATTCTTTATGGATAGACACATGTATCCACCAACATCGCCTACAACAAAAGTTACTCCAGCTCCTCCAAACCAGGCTACAACTCTAATAATTCAAATTGCGCCTATGACAGGTCCACAGGTTTCTGCACCCTCAATCTCAATAGCTTCTGAGATAGTCAAAGATAAAGAGGACACTATAATGATTGATAATGTAAAGATATCTATGACAACTTCTAATAATGATATGGATAAAGTTGATGAAGTATTTGTAAACACCAAGGAAATGAACACTGATGACACATCTCTACAACAGGATGAAGTTCCTTTGATTGATCCAATAGACCTAGATAAGGAGAAAGATACTCAAGATAATGAGTCACCAGTAAAGGAAATTCATGTCAAAAGTGAATGTGTAGATACAAGTTAGAAGACTATTCTCTCACCATCCACTCAACCATCCACCTCATTGTTGTCAAGGTTAACTCCTCACTTAGCAAGTTTAGATGCATGGGAAGAAGAATACCTTATCAAGATCAGTGTCCTTACCATGGAAAAGGCAAAAGAGAAACATGTGATGAGGAACCCTCGCTTTGTGGAATCAATAAACATTCTGAATGAATTAGTTCCTACTGATAAGAAATTTTCTAAAGTTCAAATAGTTGAACATGTGGATAGCATACTGACAAACTTCAAGGCACATTTCACAAGTCTAGTAGAATCAGCTACTAAGATTGCAGAAGAAGAATACAAGATGGAGAGACTAAATGAATTGGTAAAGAACTTTACCTTATATCTGAACTCCTTAAATATTGGGCAATCTATATTAAAAGAGTTGGCAACAAAAGGCAAGAAGGTTATTGCAAATTGCATGGATAGAGTGAAGCTCACCTCTAAGGACACCAAAAAGATTGAAGAGGTAGAAGAAATGGTGGATAGCATAAGGAAATCAGTTGAAAACTCCATGCAAGATATGAACATATGCAATAATGTCTATCAAGGTCAGTTGGACAAAATTGAGAAGGAAAAACTAGAAATTAGCAAGATCATAATAAGGCAAACTCAGTTGAGGAATGCACTTGTGCCATCTATAGCAGTTCTTAATGAGAACATAAAATAGATTGATAACTTCATATAGACATATGATCAAGGTCCTTGTATGGATTTGATAAAAATGGAGAAATTGACATATGCTTTATGCGCGCATCTTCACACAGTTGAGGCAATGAAAGTCTTTTGGCAGAAAGAGATTCAATCTCTTCAAGTTGTGTACCCAGAAGTGTACATGGAGTAAGTATGTTGAATAATTACAGTTTTTGCACACCTTTGTCATTAATGTCAAAGGGGGAGTAGTATAGAATGTGTATATGCAGAGAAGTATATATGTATATATCATTATGATATACAGTCATTTTTGCATGAAGTCATTTTGAGTAACTTAGACACATTCCTTTGTTTCCATAAACGACAAAGGGGGAGATTGTTGGCAAGTTGACTTCCTAAGGAAGCATGAATTATTTTGTGTTTTCAATCATGGCAAAAAATTCATACTAAGTTTCTGTCAAAGATAACTTAGAAGATAAAATGACTAAGTACAGAAAATAGGACAGACAGAGAGATACAGAGATCAGCACATTAGCACACATGTTAGAGATCACACCAAAGCATGCGTGCTTAGGTATATACTATATGATGTATATACATGCTATATCCAAATGCACAATGTACGAAACATCAGTACAAAAAAGTTTCAGGCAGATCAGTAGACCTATAGTCCAGGAAACAGAGCATGGAAGCCGACTACAATTTTGATCACTGTGAATGATTTTGTAATGTAATGGCTAAGTGCCTTTAGTTATAAGTTTGTATTAATTTAATTAATGTTGTAGTAAACATGCTTAGGCTGAATTGTTTGGAAGCATTGTATAATTTGTTTTAAGGCCGACTAGTGTTATATTTTGGGTCGTGCCTATTCAGTTGTAAACATATAAGTATGTAATGTTACAAGCGTCGATTATGAAGTAAGAAGAAGTTACAGAGGGATAGTACAATGAAGTCATCATATGATATATCTCTTTAAGAGAGTAAGAGCATTCATGCATACACAGAACTGATCAGACAACAGTGTCATCACAACATTTCATTTTTATATAGTGCATATCATCTTTCAGAAGGTTGTAGCCTTCATCTTATTGGGCAGTGAACCCAGGAAGTGAGCCATATACCTTTAACAGGGTTTTGTAAAAGACTCCTAATAGGGTCAGACCTTTAACCAGGTCATTGTACTCAAATTGTAAAGACTGCTTCTAACAGGGCAAAGGAACTTTAACAGGTTCAT
>MU227846.1:416294-439344 GCA_018584345.1 Thuja plicata
ACCAAGATTGGATTCAAGAAAGGTGTAGCAGATTGTAACCTATTCACAAGAGAGACACTTGATGGATTACTACTAGTTGCCATATTTGTTGATGACATTATCTTTGGAGGTAATGACAAGCTTAGTGCACCATTTTCAAAATAAATGCATAATGAATTTGAAATGAGCATGATTGGTCCTATAAAATAATTTTTGGGACTAAATGTAAAATAGACAAATAAAGGTATATTCATTAATCAGTCAAAATATGTGAAGGAAATATTGAAGACCTTCAAGATGGAAGACTATAAGCTAGTATGTACCCCTATGATAACATGAAGCAAGCTTTCAAAAGATGATGATTCCACAGTAGTTGATAAGACATTGTACAAATCTATGATTGAAAAACTCATTTATCTAACTCAATCTAGACCTGACATATCTAATGCAGTTGGCATTGTTGGAAGATTTGCAGCTGAACCCAAGCAGAATCACCTAATGGAAATCAAGAGGATATTCATATATTTAAAGGGAACTGTAGACTATGGTTTATGGTATCCTAAATTAGAGAATGTACAACTTCATGTGTATACAGATACAGGTTGGGCAGGTTGTACTAATGATAGGAAGAGTACTTCAGGAGGAGCAGTATTTCTTGGAGATAGGTTGGTTTCTTGGATAAGAAAGAAGCAGAATTGTATTTCTCAGTCAACAATAGAAGCTGAATATGTTGTTGTAGCACTAAATTGTTCATCCATGGTTTGGATCAAGAAGATGGTTAAAGACTTTGGTATTCAGGTTGATTATCCTATTGTCATTCACTGTGATAACACTAGCACTATTAACATGTCTAAGAACCCTGTGATGCATGCAAAGATAAAACACATAGAGATCAAGTACCATTTTCTAAGAGAAAAGGTTGCAGACAAAGAAGTGAAATTGGACTATGTGAGCACCAAAGAATAGTTGGAAAATATTTTCACAAAGCCTTTATCAAAAGATACTTTTGAGTATCTGAAGGAGAAGTTGGGATTAATTCCCTCTCCTGAGTCTGATTAGATAAAGCAGCAAGAACATCAGTCCTTAGTGACTGATGAATGGTTGACTACTCTAATTCTGGACTAGTACTTGTGCCTAATGGTTTATGGCACCCTTTGCCATTGATGTCAAAGGGGGATTATGTACTAAGGGGGAGCATATACTCTGGGGGAGTATAAAAATAGTCAAAAGAACTGAAGCAGTGTAGAGGAATCCTTGATGAGGATATTGAGAATATTGTAAAAGAAAGAAGACACCATGTGCTGAAGATGTTTTTAATATCATATGTTGCCATCAATGTCAAAGCGAGAGATTGTTGGAGATTTTTTTCTATACAACAAGTTGATTGTATGTTTTTCATTGATGACAACATATAATATATAGTAGTAATTTTGTATGTACTTATCAGAATGTTGATATCAAGCCTTGTGTGGATATATTTAGATTTTAGACATGTTTAGTATGTTATGTTCATACACGCAGATCCATATATGATGTTTCAGTCAAGTTGTGTAATTTTTTTATTGGCAGTTACAGTTCTGGAAGGGTATCTATTCAGAGCTGACGTATTTAATGTGTTTCTTGAGTTGCGCTTATCTTCAGGATATGCATGTGTATATTCATGATTAGTTATGATTTTATGATATTCATCTAAAGGTGCCTAACGTGTTTCAAGAAGATTGCAAATTTAGAGTTGATTTGGTGAAGCCGACTTAGTGAAGCGTCGCATCTATTCAGTTTGTGTTGCGAGGACTTAATAGTGTTTGCATTCTTAGTAATGCCAATAAGGATATTATGAAGAAGTGTCTTACAGGTGGAAGATACTTATAGCAAGTCATTTGTGATACGCAAAGTGTGAGTGATATGAAAAGAGACATAAAATGTACAGAGCAGAATATTAGTTGTGGTTCATTCATCAAGAGTCTATGTGAAGAAGTAGTAGAAGATTATAATACATTGAAACTGATCAAGATAGTAGGTCTACTCTAAAGTTCATCATAAAATATAGTGCATATATGTTCTATATAAGGTTGTAGCCTTCACCATTCAAGTAGTGAGCTTTTGGACAGTGAGTCCTCGCCCCTAACAGGGTTATTTGTAAAAGACTCCTAACAGGGTCAGGCCCTTAACCAGGTCACTATACTTATTGCATTGTAAAGTACAAATCCTAACAGGGTTGAAATATCTTCTAACAGGGATTACTATAAAAAAGTATAGTTCATTGTGGGTGCTAATTCCCATCGGGTTTTTTACCATTTGGTTTCCCCGTAATCAAATTGTGTGTTGTGTACTGTGTTATCTGAGTAAGCATTTACTTTATTGTATTTTGAAGTTAATAAGAGAAAAGAATTAAATTGGTTGATAATTGATTCACCCCCCCCCCCTCTCAGTTATTCTTTGGGACTATTCTAATAGTTTTTACAGTTGCTAACCAAGAAAATTTGAAGCAACAATATGGTGACCAAGTGATCTAGTTAAAGTATAATAATCTTCCCAAGGGATTGGTCACCTTAGAATCCATTTTCAATACAGATGATCAGCTTAAAAGGAACAAAAACCAGCATATTGGTCAAAGAGGAACATTATGAGGAGCTTGAAATTTTCAAAGGTAAGCTTCTTAAGGTTGGTAAAATCAATTCACAGCAAGAAAAACAAGGTTTTACTAAGTTATTTCAAGAATTAAATGATGTGTTTGCATGGGAATATAGTGATCTAAAAGGTTTTGATCCACAATTGGCCCAACACACTATAGAATTAGAGTCAAATGCAAAGCCAATAAGGAAGAAACAAAGACCGGTCAATCCCAAACTAGAGCCTCTTATGCAGAAAGAACTAAACAAGATGATAGATAGTGGTATTGTTTAACTTATCAATAATACATCTTGGGTTTCAAACTTAGTGCTTGTGAGAAAGAAGAATGGGGAGTTGAGGTTCTGAGTTGATTTTGGGGATTTAAATAGGGCTTCTTTGAAAGATTGTCATCCTTTACTATCAATGGAACAAATCCTTCAATTTGTTTCTGGTTCTGAACATTTTTCACTCCTTGATGGTTATTCTAGTTATAATCATATTTTAGTGAAGGATGGAGATCAATTTAAAATAAATTTCACCACTAAATGGGATATCATGGCTTATAGGAGGATGTCATTAGGCTTATCCAATGTAGGAGCTACTTTTTAGAAAGCTATGGATATGGCCTTTGCTAATTTAATGTATAAGTTTGTACTTGTGTACTTGGATGATATCACTGTGTACTCTAAAAAATCCAAGGAGCACATAGGCCATTTAAGACAAATGTTTGAGAGATGTAGGGAATTTGGCATCTCTCTTAATCCTAAGAAATTGGTTTTTTCAGTTCAAGAGGGTAGACTACTTGGGTATATTGTGTCTAAACATGGTTAAAAAGTGGATCCTAAGAGAGTTCAAGCTATTTTAGAGCTACCATTACCAAATCATAAGAAAGGGTTGCAAAGTTTTATAGGCTAAATTAATTTTTTTATATGTTTTTTTCTGATATTGCTAACTTATTGAAACCTTTGACATCCATGTTAAAGAAGACTGCATCATTCAATTGGACTAGAGAAGGAAAAAATAGTTTTCAAGCCATCAAGGAGGAATTTTTATCATCCCCAACACTGGTAAATCCTAATTTTCAGAAGGATTTTGTATTGTATGCATATGGAAACCTTGAGACAATTTTTGCAATTCTAGTTTAACAAAATAAAGAGGGCTTTGAGAAGCCCATTGCTTTCTTTAGTAAGGGTTTAGAAGATTATGAAAAAAGGTATAGTTTTTTGGAGAAACATGTATTAGCTGTAACAAAAAATCTTAAAAATTTCATGCATCTTATTTCTAGTAGCAAGGTTCACTTGATGGTTTCCCATCCTAGTGTTAAGGAGTTTCTCCTTAGCAAGAATTTGAGTGAAAAAGAGTTTGCTGGATTACTAAGGTAATGGAGTTTGATGTAGATATACAAGTGAAAAATATGGTTAGAGAGAAAGGCTTGTGTGAAAAAATGGTTGAACATGTTCAAGAAGATGAAAATACAATAGAGGCAGTGTTGATCCTAATTGATGAAGCTAAAAATAATGAACCAACAAAGTGGCTTAAAGAGATGACTCATTTTTTGCAGACCATTAAATGCTCACCTGGCCTTAACAAGGCTAAAAGAAGGCACTTTAGACTCCAATTTTTACCTTATGTGTTAATTTATAATATACTTTTCAAAAAAGATCATAATGGAGTTATTTTGAGATATGTTGATAATGATCAAGTGGATAAGATAATCTTTAAGTTTCATGATGGACCTATTGGAAGTCATTATTCGACAAGAATTATAGCTTGGAAAATCATGAGGGATAGTAATTATTAGCCCACCTTGTTTAAGGATGTTCATTATTGGACAAGGAAATGTGCAAAATGTGATATGTTTGCAAGAAAAGAGAGGTTGTCAGCTTTACCTTTACAACCAATTCAGGTAGAACAACCCTTTATGAGATGGGGTGTTGATTTTATAGGATTCATTAATCCACCTTCAAGTACTGGGCACAAGTGGATCATCACTGTAACTGATTATTTCACAAGATGAACTGAAGTAGTGGCTTTAAAAGAAGCCAATGAGAATGTTGTCCTTAATTTCTATAAGGATATTTGACTAGATTTGGTGTACCAGATTCAATCATTTTAGATAATGCTTTGGCATTTATTAGACTAAGGGTCATTGATTGAGTTGTAAAGAATGGTATCTACCTCAATACCTCTTCAAAATACTATCCACAAGGTAATGGATTAGCTGAGTCAACTAACAAAAATTTGATCAAGATCATCAAGAGGAAACTATAGGATAACCAAAGAGAATGGCATACTAAGTTAAAATTTTCCTTGTGGGCTGATAGGATAATACCTAAGAAAACTATTGGTAATTCCCCTTATGTCCTAGTGTATGGAAAAGAAGCTCGGTTGCTTATTTCTATAGAGATTCCAGCACTAGAGTTAGCTACTCAACTATTGTTGTTTGAAGAGGTTGATCCAATGGGGCTAAGTTATCCTCAATTGATGGATTTGGAAGAAATCAAGGATAAAGCAATGAAATGGTTAGAGTATCATCAACTCCAAACCAAAAGGTTCTTTGAAAAGAAGACAACTCCTAAAAATTTTAGAGAAGGAGACATAGTCCTTAGCTGGGATGAGTTGAAGAATAAATGAGGAAGACATACAAAGTTTGACAACATATGATGTGGACCATTGATGATTGTAGAATGCAAGGAGACCAATGCATTCCAGTTGTCCACAATGGAAAGAGAAGTTCTGCCTATACCAGTCAATGGTATACACCTCAAGCAGTGCTTTGAGGTATGATTCAACTTGTACATGTTAAATAGGTTTTTCAGATTTCAATAAAGTGTTTTTACACTATAGTTTAGGGTTTTTCCTTGTTCCCTAAGTGTTTTTGCAGTTAGTTAGTTTTTTGTGTTTGTAGTGTCTCAGTTTTCCAATTTTTCCTAAGTGTTTTTCAAAACAAAATCTATTGATGCAAATTCAAGTTTCAAGTTGTTGCGAATTTCTTTTCAATGAATCACTCAAAACATATCGCTATATAATCCTACCGAGAACATACCTATCATTCATGATAGGGGAGCTTCTCAAACCATCAACCATAAATTTGTTTTCATTTGAAAGTCTAATTGGAATATATTTCATAAATCTATCTTCCATAAATGTTTTTTTTTTCTATGTGACTCACTTCCCAATGGATATGTTTAGGAAGCTATTTTTTATGTCTAGTAGGCTAACATTCAACAAAAAATGCCAGAAATATTACCAACTTTTCACTTGGGCTCAAATTGGTAAACCTCTCATGTTGTCAAGAAAAAGAAAGTTGTATGTCTATCAATAGAATGGGGATGTAAATGTTTCTCCTAGAAGAGTTTGAGATCAGTATGCAATTGAGAGACAAGTTACAGATTGAAAACATTGTGATGGTGTTCTAAGTAAACATTTGAAGGTCAAAGTAGAGAATAGACTAGTTGTGACATGCACTAGGTGCACAAACAGTTGCTGAGAGATACCCTAAGGGACTTATCCCACATTCATGGTGTGGGTTGGTTAGTGGTTATTTTATACACCAATGCACTAAAGGTAAGTAGTCAAAGGTGAGCACCTTTTAGAAAGTAGTTTTCATGCTCAACGGTCATGATGTAGTCTTTTGGCAGTCAAAAGGAGTTATTTTGTGCACCCACATAGAGGAAAAGTAATCTGAGGATGACAAGTCAGAGTGTGTCGTGATCTCATGATCTGAGAAAATATAGAGAGAGGGTTGGAAAGATAGCGAGGTGATGTTGTGTGTTTAGGTAGCACAAAGGAATGAATAAACCAAAGAGTGATTTCAGGAGACATGTGGCAGTGTGTCATGATCTTGTGGTCTGACAAATTGGAGAGAGAAAGATTTTGCGGGATAGAAAGAGAGTGACACGTAGAAATTAGAAGATTTGGTGGTGTTAAAATTTGTCTAAATGGCAATCAGATCGGATGGTTGTCATGATCCTACCAAGGAATTTGTGTGGAAGATAAAATTTATGCGATACTGAGATACCATCACATATCCAAGGCAAGGTAGGGCCAAAGAAGTTCAAGATGATAATTGGGGACCACGTGGAAAATCAAATGCTTCCATGTAGTAGTCTAAATAAGTGGTCAATTTATTGTATAAAAAAGAAAAGGTGACAATAAAGGTGGTAGTTATATCATTTTATACACACATGGAGGACATCTAGGGCTTTTAGTGAAGATAACAGAGGGACTCTAATAGATGAAGACCTATTCTATGGTGATTGAATGGATTTTATGGATTTTTGAGTGTTATAAGGACCTGTTTGCACCATTTGTGCGTTCTAACCTTCTGTCTATTTACATGGATCTAGAACTCCTCATTTGAAGATGACTTTCTTGGATTTGATCTTGGGCAGTTAGAAGCATTCTATATTTATTGAGTTTTAGGACTCAATTTACAAGGTTTGACTTATTAGAGAAAGACATGGTGATTGATTTAGAAGTCCTCTAGTTTTTACATGAGTAGAAACTCTTAGAAATTGTAGAAGCAACCTTCCTTTGTAGTTTTGAATAAAGAACAAAGCTTTTGGAGACCTTTTTTGGGTTTGCATTATTGTATGCAGTTCTGAATCAATGTTTTCTTGTAATGAATCTAGCTTTTTGGATCATATAAGTAGATGTCTCAATACACATCTTTAAGTGGATAGTGTTGCATCTTGCATAGGTTATAGGGTGTGAGTTCTTAGTTTTTGTTTATAATCTAGTTAATTGTGAAGAAGATTCATCATTTTAACTTGTACTAGAGAGAAACTACAATCCTTCTTATGAAACACTGATAGGTGGGTTGTTTAAATCATCAAAATTGTGTCACCTAATGAATTTTTTATTTTAAGAGCTCCTTTGTGATAAAATATTGATTGCAGTTGTATGAACTTTGGTGATTCACCTATTAGATTAGATTGTTTTAAAGTTTAAGTTTCCATTTCTGCAATTTCTATCCCTTTTCCTCCAAAGGTTAGTTTATTTTTGCATTTGGTAATATGTGAATATCCAATAGGAACCAGCCTAGAACCCAGAGATTCACTCCATCCATAGGAAATCCCACCACCTAGGAGTATTTCCATGTTGTCCTAAAATAGTTAAAGCTTTCATGCAAGCTTGAAAGGGTGAAATTTTAGTACTCAACATTTCTTGTAGCCAAACATGTTCTTACAACCAAACTTGTTCCTACACATTTTTTGTGAGACAACTTCATTTGTGACAAAGAGTTGTTCCCTTGGGACTATGCATAAACTAATTTCATGGTTGGTTTCCCCATGTTTATGGGACCTTTTTTCATGTATTCACTTCCTTTTTTTTTTTTTGTTTTATGTTTTTGCATTCACTTTTCAATTTTGGCTTTAAATGATATTTCCATAATTTTTCATTAAGGATGAGTTGCTCCTAAATTTGCGATTGTGGATGTTGGCCTAGTTTCATTTTGTGAGGTTCATTGAGTCGGTATGGATTATCACAAGGTGGATTGAACAAGTGCATCTTTTCTTGCTATGTGTGTGGGTGTCTTGGAACCCTTGGAAAGATGTTTGAGTCTTCTGCTTGTTCACGATCATGTGATGATCATGGATTACTTTGAATATGTTTTACCTTTGATTATGTACCATGGTTAAGTGATGCACTTGTTTGTATGATGCATGTAATTAATTTAAAAAAAATTTAAGTGTTTGTTTGACCCTATGTTCCAAGGGTTTCTCAATGGGGCGTTACACTCTGAACATTCCTGCATCAACCTCTTCTCAACATTTTTCAACAGGTAAATTGATAACAAACTAGAAATGGTGGAAACAACAATATCTCTATCAAATAAATGATCTAATACAACATTTTTAATATAACCAAACAACAAGAACACCACATATCACCTATTATGTCAAATTCACCTTCTTCTAACATCATCTAAATCAATGGGCCCTGATTATGATGGCGACACATCATCCTTTTATGAATTTTTATCCACTTCTTCATATTCTGAAAAAGTAATAATTTCCTTTCCTTTTGCACTAATTTTCTTTTTCTTAGGTTCCATAGGGAAACCACCAATCATAATCTCCAATTCTCTTTTATCAGAGGGGGAACCCTCCTCAATATATCCAATGGGTAATGCCCCATACATAGCCTCACCAAAACACACGCTCATTCATCGAAATATAAATCAAACTTTGCATATATTCACATTGTCCTCCAAACTCTCCAAATATCTATAAATCTATTTTCTGATAGGAATGTTGAGAAACCAATCTATGTTTTCTCTACCAAGTATGTATCTCAGAAATTAAAATACTAAGCACTTGACTAGAGACCGAAACTATAAGGCAAACCCTTCATCCAAAGACATCTTTATATTTTCAAGAAAATCTTCTAGCAACAACCCACACTAATCAAAATCCATAGTTTCCCTAACTATCTTGTGTGAAAATAAACAACTACAACAAATGTAGCACCTTCATGATTTTCAAAAAATATTTTATATATAATTCTATAGGCAACATACCTCACAACTGAATCACCAAGGGTATTGATTAGTAACGCATGCTTATCTCAATTGATACTAGTAAGCTTCTGAACTTCATCATACTTCACAAACCTCTTCCCAGGAAATTATTTACATTGAAAAAACCAGTAACAACTTCAATCACATTTTTTGTTAGAATATATGGTTTTTACAACACTAGGAATCCAAAAAAGGAAATGGTGAACTTATATCTGAACTTTAATAGAAATGCGAATTCATTTTCAGGAGCAACAAGATTTCAAAAATCAAACTTTATTCTTAAGAGTAGGTGAAACCCTAATCTCTTTGACAAAAGAAAAGGAGAGATTTTGGTAGAGAATCAGAAAATATCTTGCTCAAATCATTTTGATATCCTTGACCAAATTCCAAATGAATGAATTGATTCATTATCATAGAAGAACAACTATGGTTCTGGCGGTCCTAAAGGGTTTTGAAAATCTCAAATCCCTCCACAATTTAACAAGAGCACATATTCCTATAGGAAACCTAGGATTCCATCCAATGTGGATCAAAAACATGTTTTGGTGACATCACCTAAGGATGATTTTCAAAAATCTCGGGAAGAAGGTTGGATTATAGTGCATAATTGTCAACCCAGGAGGATGTAGAACACAACTAAGTAAAGGAATGGAAAAAAGATATGGATAACACACATTTATAGCATTAATCATACAGTTGCATCGGGGGCTAGTAAAATCCCTCTAGGAATCCTTAGAAGGGTATTGAATATGATGGTTAAGCCACATTATCCATCATGGCCTCCTTCCTTAATGAATAATTCCACTTTTCAACAAGAAAGGAATACACTTGCTCTCAAAAATTAGGGGCTAGATAGAAACCCACAAAGAAGGGTTTCATTTAACCAAGAGTTAGAAATTTTGGGGGAAAATTCTGAAGAACCCCTCTCAATATCTATGGATTCCTAAATGCCTGGTCATCCAAGAAATGATGAGAGTCATGTGGGAATAATAGATGAAATTAACATGGCTTTGTTAAGTGATAAGTATACAGAAGGTAATTGGCATCATTATAGAAAGCATGGCCTTTATGCTTTTTGGTGTGGCCCTCCATCCTCCATGAATGGAATTATTGAATGGATGAATGAGGCTTACGATTGTCAGGTAAGTAGTACTATACTCTCTGATAATTTTATTTATTTAGAATGTAAAGATAAATCATTTAAGATTTCATTACAGAATGGTTCAATAGTTTTTTATGAGGGTTACTGTATTAAGTTCTTTAAATGGATATCTAATTCTAACCTGGCCATTTTTTCCCATGAATTTGTTCCTACATGGGTTGCAATAAAAAATTTCCCTGTGAATTATTACATAGCAAGACCCTTAGACATATTGGTATCTGTTGGGGGGTATTATAGGAATAGAAACCAGTTACTTAGAATCTTCTGAGGTAAAAAAATTGGTTAATTTAAGATTAAACACACAACATTTAAAACCTCTTAAGATCATCATCAACTTATTGCTTTACAATCTAGCTATCATTATCTTTAAGGGTTTTGTGAATGATATTGCAATTTTTAGAAAGGAAGTAAAGGAAAACATAGAAGGACATTTTTATAATGTAGGTACTCGAACCTCCAAGCTAAAAGTAAGATTTAATGTTGAAGTTTCAATAAAATTTTCAAATGGAGGAGGTTTTGTTATCCAAGAATGTAAAGATCTTAATATTGATGAATCTAATAATCTACAATGCAACACTAATAAGATTATAATCTCCATTGAACAAATTGTAAATGGTGAAACTTTAATATCATCCCCTGTACAGGAAATTGAAGAGGGAGAAATAATAGAAAGGGATAATAAAAAAAGTGATGACCTTATCACTGATAAAATTAATTCAGATCAGGATGTAACAATTGATTATGATGACCAAAATATTGAGGACATTGGCCCCTTGGATTTCCCACCCATAGAGAATCATCAATAACAAGTTGATATTCTTGAAGCTAAAATGATAGAGGAAGACCCAAATAAAATAGGCATGATACTAATAAATTCTGAAGTAAGTGGGAGAAATAGAAATTTTTCTCAATTATTAATATTAGTAATTGTAGAAGCAACCTTCCTTTGTAGTTTTCAATAAAGAACAAAGCTTTTGGAGACCTTTTTTGGGTTTGCATTATTGTATGTAGTTCTGAATCAATGTTTTCTTGTAATGAATCTAGCTTTTTGGATCATATAAGTAGATGTCTCAATACGCATCTTTAAGTGGATAGTGTTGCATCTTGCATAGGTTATAGGGTGTGAGTTCTTAGTTTTTCTTTATAATCTAGTTAATTGTGAAGAAGATTCATCATTTTAACTTGTACTAGAGAGAAACTACAATCCTTCTTATGAAACACTGATAGGTGGGTTGCTTAAATCATCAAAATTGTATCACCTAATGAATTTTTTATTTTAAGATCTCCTTTGTGATAAATTATTGATTGAAGTTGTATTAACTTTGGTGTATCACCTATTAGATTAGATTGTTTTAAATTTTAAGTTTCCATTTCTGCAATTTCTATCCCTTTTCCTCCAAAGCTTAGTTTATTTTTGCATTTGGTAATATGTGAATATCCAATAGGAACTAGCCTAGAACCTAGAGATTCACTCCATCCATAGGAAATCCCACCACCTAGGAGTGTTTCCATGTTGTCCTGAAATAGTTAAAGCTTTCATGCAAGCTTGAAAGGGTGCAATTTTAGTACTCAACATTTCTTGCAGCCAAACATGTTCTTACAACCAAACTTGTTCCTACACATTTTTTGTGAGACAACTTCATTTGTGACAGAGAGTTGTTCCCTTGGGTCTATGCATAAACTAATTTCATGGTTGGTTTCCCCATGTTTATGGGACCTTTTTTCATGTATTCACTTCCTTTTTTTTTTTTTTTTGTTTTATGTTTTTGCATTCACTTTTCAATTTTGGCTTTAAATGATATTTCCATTATTTTTCATTAAGGATGAGTTGCTCCTAAATTTGTGATTGTGGATGTTGACCTAGTTTCATTTTGTGAGGTTCATGGAGTTGGTATGGATTATCACAAGGTGGATTGAACAAGTGCATCTTTTCTTGCTATGTGTGTGGGTGTCTTGGAACCCTTGGAAAGATGTTTGAGTCTTCTGCTTGTTCACGATCATGTGATGATCATGGATTACTTTGAATATGTTTTACCTTTGATTATGTACCATGGTTAAGTGATGCACTTGTTTGTATGATGCATGTAATTAATTTAAAAAAAATTTAAGTGTTTGTTTGACCCTATGTTCCAAGGGTTTCTCAATGGGGCGTTACACTCTGAACATTCCTGCATCAACCTCTTCTCAACATTTTTCAACAGGTAAATTGATAACAAACTAGAAATGGTGGAAACAACAATATCTCTATCAAATAAATGATCTAATACAACATTTTTAATATAACCAAACAACAAGAACACCACATATCACCTATTATGTCAAATTCACCTTCTTCTAACATCATCTAAATCAATGGGCCCTGATTATGATGGCGACACATCATCCTTTTATGAATTTTTATCCACTTCTTCATATTCTGAAAAAGTAATAATTTCCTTTCCTTTTGCACTAATTTTCTTTTTCTTAGGTTCCATAGGGAAACCACCAATCATAATCTCCAATTCTCTTTTATCAGAGGGGGAACCCTCCTCAATATATCCAATGGGTAATGCCCCATACATAGCCTCACCAAAACACACGCTCATTCATCGAAATATAAATCAAACTTTGCATATATTCACATTGTCCTCCAAACTCTCCAAATATCTATAAATCTATTTTCTGATAGGAATGTTGAGAAACCAATCTATGTTTTCTCTACCAAGTATGTATCTCAGAAATTAAAATACTAAGCACTTGACTAGAGACCGAAACTATAAGGCAAACCCTTCATCCAAAGACATCTTTATATTTTCAAGAAAATCTTCTAGCAACAACCCACACTAATCAAAATCCATAGTTTCCCTAACTATCTTGTGTGAAAATAAACAACTACAACAAATGTAGCACCTTCATGATTTTCAAAAAATATTTTATATATAATTCTATAGGCAACATACCTCACAACTGAATCACCAAGGGTATTGATTAGTAACGCATGCTTATCTCAATTGATACTAGTAAGCTTCTGAACTTCATCATACTTCACAAACCTCTTCCCAGGAAATTATTTACATTGAAAAAACCAGTAACAACTTCAATCACATTTTTTGTTAGAATATATGGTTTTTACAACACTAGGAATCCAAAAAAGGAAATGGTGAACTTATATCTGAACTTTAATAGAAATGCGAATTCATTTTCAGGAGCAACAAGATTTCAAAAATCAAACTTTATTCTTAAGAGTAGGTGAAACCCTAATCTCTTTGACAAAAGAAAAGGAGAGATTTTGGTAGAGAATCAGAAAATATCTTGCTCAAATCATTTTGATATCCTTGACCAAATTCCAAATGAATGAATTGATTCATTATCATAGAAGAACAACTATGGTTCTGGCGGTCCTAAAGGGTTTTGAAAATCTCAAATCCCTCCACAATTTAACAAGAGCACATATTCCTATAGGAAACCTAGGATTCCATCCAATGTGGATCAAAAACATGTTTTGGTGACATCACCTAAGGATGATTTTCAAAAATCTCGGGAAGAAGGTTGGATTATAGTGCATAATTGTCAACCCAGGAGGATGTAGAACACAACTAAGTAAAGGAATGGAAAAAAGATATGGATAACACACATTTATAGCATTAATCATACAGTTGCATCGGGGGCTAGTAAAATCCCTCTAGGAATCCTTAGAAGGGTATTGAATATGATGGTTAAGCCACATTATCCATCATGGCCTCCTTCCTTAATGAATAATTCCACTTTTCAACAAGAAAGGAATACACTTGCTCTCAAAAATTAGGGGCTAGATAGAAACCCACAAAGAAGGGTTTCATTTAACCAAGAGTTAGAAATTTTGGGGGAAAATTCTGAAGAACCCCTCTCAATATCTATGGATTCCTAAATGCCTGGTCATCCAAGAAATGATGAGAGTCATGTGGGAATAATAGATGAAATTAACATGGCTTTGTTAAGTGATAAGTATACAGAAGGTAATTGGCATCATTATAGAAAGCATGGCCTTTATGCTTTTTGGTGTGGCCCTCCATCCTCCATGAATGGAATTATTGAATGGATGAATGAGGCTTACGATTGTCAGGTAAGTAGTACTATACTCTCTGATAATTTTATTTATTTAGAATGTAAAGATAAATCATTTAAGATTTCATTACAGAATGGTTCAATAGTTTTTTATGAGGGTTACTGTATTAAGTTCTTTAAATGGATATCTAATTCTAACCTGGCCATTTTTTCCCATGAATTTGTTCCTACATGGGTTGCAATAAAAAAATTTCCCGTTGAATTATTACATAGCAAGACCCTTAGACATATTGGTATCTATTGGGGGTATTATAGGAATAGAAACCAGTTACTTAGAATCTTCTAAGGTTAAATTTTTGGTTAATTTAAGATTAAACACACAACATTTAAAACCTCTTAAGATCATCATAAACTTATTACTTTACAATCTGGCTATCATTATCTTTAAGGGTTTTGTGAATGATATTGCAATTTTTAGAAAGGAAGTAAAGGAAAACATAGAAGGACATTTTTATAATGTAAGTACTCGAACCTCCAAGCTAAAAGTAAGATTTAATGTTGAAGTTTCAATAAGATTTTCAAATGGAGGAGGTTTTTTTATCCAAGAATGTAAAGATCTTAATATTGATGAATCTAATAATCTGCAATGCAACACTAATAAGATTATAATCTCCATTGAACAAATTGTAAATGGTGAAACTTTAATATCATCCCCTGTACAGGAAATTGAAGAGGGAGAAATAATAGAAAGGGATAGTAAAAAAAGTGATGATCTTATCACTGATAAAATTAATTCAGATCAGGATGTAACAATTGATTATGATGACCAAAAGATTGAGGACATTGGACCCTTGGATTTCCCATCCATAGAGAATCATCAAGAACAAGTTGATATTGTTGAAGCTAAAATGATAGAGGAAGACCCAAATAAAATAGGCATGATACTAATAAATTCTGAAGTAAGTGGGAGAAATAGAAATGTTTCTCAATTATTACTAGCAACCTACATTCCTATGGATGTTGAATCTTTTTGCAAATTCGTGAATACATTGCCTCAAGATATTAACACTAATACATCTTAAAATAGTAAATAAAATGACACTTAGTTAGCTGAAATATTTAGAAAAAATAATTCTAGGGTAATAAACACATACTAGGTAATCATTGAAGTTCAAGAAGTGGAGTTTTAATAATCAGATTGATTATACAGGTTTTATTAAGCATATTAACATTTTTACGGTATATTTTAGAGAAAGACGTTTAAATTTTAGAGGTGTTTTTAGGTTGACCAACCCTATTTAGGGGCTACCATCTATTCTATAAACATATTTTTCTAACATTCTTAAAAGCTCTGAATTCTTGTTTTTCTATTTTGAACCTTGGCATATTGTGCATTCAGGTTTATGCAAATCTGGCTCTCCCCAATACATTATCATGTTTTTATAAATGGAATATATATATGTGTGTGTGTGTGTGTGTGTGTGTGTGTGTGTGTGTGTGTATACACACACACATGTATATATATACATGTATATATATACATGTATATATATACATGTATATATATATATATACATGTATATATATATACATGTATATATATATATATATATATAGATCTATTTATTGATTTGGACTCACACATATTAAACCTGACTTATATAGATAAATATATTATAACATTTTGGTAGAAATCTATAGATTTCTCTATATATTTGGTATTTATCACAACAGAAAATGAGGATGGTTGATTCACTCCAACATAAGGTAATAAATGAATATACATACTCAGACATTTTTTTTCTTAGCTTTCAACAAAGGGCCCTATTTTTTTACTACCGCCCTTATGCATACAGTAGGGTTTTGCTATTTCCCATGCAGATTTAACATCATTCTAGCTATGATTAGTTTATTTCTTGAAGATAGTGATATGATCCAGAGAAATAGATATTACCTTGGGAAAGCATTTAATTTAGGAAGAAATAAACTTCCAAATAAGTTCATAACTTTTAAAAGAGCATATTACCATAACCTTTGAATTGGGAAGTTGTTTATTTCAACTTTTATGAATTAAATTGGTTTTCATGGGCCAACTTTATAGAAATATGTATATTGGATGATTCTGATCAGGTTTTCTCATGTTAAAACTAGGTTAAAATTGAATGGAAAATATACATATTAGTCCATATCCACGCTTGTATTCGTATGTTTAGGTGGTTTATTATAAAAATGCAATTAATGTTGTAATTTGTCCACCAACAAATATGTATGTGAGTATGGATATGTACTTAATCCCCTTTTATATGTCATTTGAGTCTTAGCAAAATAATAGTTGTATGGTGTAATTTGAAAGAAACACATCAAAGTGACAAGGACAATAACAATTTTCTAATTTATGTCTATTATAAGTATATGAGATGATTTAGTGATCTTATAACTAAATGGTGATATAAAATAAATTGTAATGAGATTTAAACATCATTTTAAAAAAGTCTAACAATGATCTTGGCCGAAAGGATTTTATTTTGCAGTGTTAAAAAGTAGGGAAGGAGATCAATTCAGGATTACATGAGGCAGATTTTGAGACAACAATATGTGGTTTAAAATTATGCTTCCATTTAAAGATAAAAGTTGATAAATTTTATGATTCCCCGAATCTTAATGATCAGGATGCTTGTAATAAAATTTGTTATAATCTTTGTTAAGAATCTTTATATTTGGGGCAAGACTAGAGGTTTTCTATT
The DNA here is from genome assembly GCA_018584345.1 of Thuja plicata. Classification (NCBI taxonomy): domain Eukaryota; kingdom Viridiplantae; phylum Streptophyta; class Pinopsida; order Cupressales; family Cupressaceae; genus Thuja; species Thuja plicata. Next base: position 433,339 of record MU227846.1, read on the forward strand.
TTCATCTCTTTCCTACTAATGCCCCTAGTGAGTTGGGTTGTAATTAGGCAGATTTTAATAAAATATTTGGCAATAGCCTTTTACCGATAAAAAATAACACAAGGAATCCATCCTTAAATCAAATCAACAAGAACACAACAAACTCCTCTACAAACCAAGGGAATTCTCCCCAAATATCTAGCCTCAAACCATGAACAAGTTGTAATTCATCAGCCTTTAATTTTTCTTCCATCTGTCTTATCTTCCCATGATCAAATTTTTTTAACATTGGAGTAATAAATTTGTTGGAATGACGAACAATTAGACTAGACTCCATTTTCACACTTGATTTCATAATTCACAATTTTTGGTAGTTTTGCAAATTTTCTTTCCCTTTCTCCTTTGTAAAAAATAACAAATGATTTAAAATTTTACCTTTTTAACCCTTAAATCATCATAACTATCTTTACCACACAAATCAATGATGATGACGCAATCAACCATACATCTCACATCAATCAAACCCAAAAAAAAATAGAATGTAACTATCCATGAGAGAAATATTTGGTATCATAATAGACATGGGGATTGTCAGATGTATCAAATTTAATACTCCCCCTGAGCCAAGGTAGTAGGATCAGTTGCTGAAGGAGATAACATCATGATCTAGTGCCACATAATGCTCCTCACTCATTTCCTTTTTCTTCCAAATTATGATAGTCCTTTTACATTCTTTTGAAGCAACAACATTCTTATCACTTCCCAACTTTCCCAGAGTAGCATTAGATCTACATGTTTTAGCATAATGATCAAGCTGACCATATTTGAAGCATTTTACATTCCTCTATCCTAACCTAACTGATTGAATTATAGATTTGCATTGAAATTTCTTGTGAGCATAGTTATGAAATACATAGAAATCACCATAAAATTATTGTTCATCCTATTCGCCTTGACTGAATTAGAAACTTGACTTTTGCATTGATTTGCCTTATGACCAAACTTGTGACCCTGATAACATTAAATATTTGTATTATTTCTTCTCTTCTAGTCTAATGCTTTATGTCCAAAATTATTGCAAATAAAAAAAATGACCATTGTCTGACTGAGGAAATTTTTCCAGTATACCATTATTTCAAAACTTTCTTGTGACTTCAGATTTGGCTTCACCTTTAAATTATTTCTCAATATTCTTAACATTTTGATTTGAGCTCTCACTAGACACCCCATGACCTTCCTTTTATTTGTGACTCTTCTGCATAGACAAAAAGATTTCTAAAACAATATTTCTCTCACATACCTTTGCTTCAGATTTCAGCTTTGTTAGTTCTTAATCCAATCTTGCATTCTCTTCTACCTTGAGTTTGATGATATCTTTTAGACTCTCCTCAATTATTTTGCATTCCTCCAAATGTGATTTTAGATTTGCAACATTCCCTTTAGATTCCTTTAGTTTCTTTCTCACTTCTTTGTTTCTTAATTTGAATTTTTGAATCTGCTCCCTCAGCTTAGAGATACAAGTATCTTCTTCCTTAAGATTTTTCTTCATCTCTTAATTCTCAAATTATGTATATTAATGTCATCCAACATAATCTTCACTTCTTCATCAGAGTAGTGTTCTCCAACCATCTATTCAACCAACCAAGATCTCCCTCAAGAAATTAGGCTTTATCTGCAAGCAACCAAGCTCTGATACCAATTTTTGAACAAGTTGAATAACTGAGAGGGGGGAGAATAAATTATTCAATAATTCTTATTCAAATCAAATCCAACAAATAAAATAGATAAAGCATTAGAAACATGAACAAAACAGAATAACACTACGCATAATGAACAACAAAATTTATGTGGAAACCCAAGATGAGAAAAACCATAGAGAAACTAATTACCATGAATAAGAACACCAGTTAATGTGACAATGGTTAAGGTGATTTTTACAAATTCTCACTGTAGGTATGACTCATTGTCAGTCAGGATAACTATCCTTGAATACAATAAGGCTATCATAGCCAAGAGAAACATCTCACTTCCAATGGGAGTTCTTACAAACAAATCTTGAACTGATATAATTGCATCTACATATATGCATGGGTTTAGTTATGGTGAATAGTAATATCTCTTTCAACAATAAAATCAAAAACAATCTTTTGCCAACCTTCACTTCTGCAACAATGTCTTTCAAATATATTCCTTACTTTGTACTTCTCAATCTATTTACAAATTTTGTAGTATGATTATGTTTGCATCATATCACCTTATGTATTCGCTTCATACCTTTATTCTACTCTCACACTTTTTTGGAACCAAAATATGTTCCTTATATATGTATATTTGATGAAAAACCAAGCATATGTTGACATAGCAATCTATGTCGGCTTGAGTACAAAAATAGAGTATATATTGAAGATCAACATGCTAGCATCAGACCCAAAGGATATGTCGCACATAAGAGAAATAAGAACCATGTTATCTAGGGACCAAAAGATAGGTCTTACAAAAGATAATTGCACTACATAATATAAGTACTGAAAGATAAGTATATTATCGAATCGATGGAACGCTGCAACCAAGACCATGTCTTGATCATACCAAATAAAAGAAATCATCTAAGAAGAAATAATCCAAAAAGTGACCTTACTATTATACCAAAAATTTTTGTATACTGCATGAAAGATTGTATACCAAAGATACCCAGAAGAACATCTGAACATAGCAGCCAGGGAAAAACTAACCACAAACATTGGCATAGAACACATTAGATGTACAAGAGAGATATGTCATTATTTCTACACCAAGTGTAACCATCTAGAATAATTGGTTCCATACAAAAGTGTATAAGATAGATTGAATTTGGTATATCAACTAAAGTACTATCAACTAGTACAGGTTTTGACATCAATGACAATAATGCCAACAACAACAATCTCTCATAACTAAACCCCATTGGGATGTGGTAGTGAGTACTACAAACACCCTTTTTCATATAATACCATATGATTTAAACCCCAAATGGTATGAATCGAGGGTTGAAATAGTGCTTTCTTTTGATTATATAGAGCTAAAATATAATTCTTTAAATCCCTTTCAAATATGTAAAAGAGTGAGGCAACCTCACTATGAGTATAGTGGCTTGTCTCCATCGACCTTCATAGTGCAACACTAAAAAACTAGAGGTGAAAATAAATAGACCTACAATAGCTCAAATTTACCCTATTGGATGGTGGGTATTGCATGACAAGGATGTAGTAGAGTTGAAGATGCTTTCTATTCATATCCTTTCATAGGTTGTTCAATCATCTATTGCGGAGAGGAATTGGTCCACATACAAATTAATTTAGTCAATCCACTATAAAGACTTACCTCTCAACATGGATTGAAGTATATTACTATGCAAAATTCCTTGTGAATTTAGGATGTCCACATTCTAACTACACTATGGTAATTTATTGGAAAATTCCACCCAAATTAATGACAATACATTTGATTCATTAGATGGGGTTGAACTAATTGGGTTATTCCTCACATTAACAATTATTCAAATTCAAAAGTGTGTACTGGTTGAAGTAAAGATGAGGAGAAGGCATAATGATAAAAAATCTAGTTGTTTATGTTTTTTAATTGTGCTTGTCTTTGAACCCTTTTAACATTTGCATTTTTTTGTAAACTTGTATAAGCACTTTGATAGTGAAGCTCAAATTATTAGACATTGTAATGTTGTTGATTTTTAAGTTGACATGTTTGAATTCTCAATTCAACTCTAATATATTTATGTAATATGGTTCTATAATATATATGATAAATTCTTTATATTTAGTGATTGTTATTTCTTATATTTTTTAAAATTTCACTTTTTAAATTTTTCCTCCCTTTCTGGCTTTATCCTGAAAACTCCATGGAACATTAAAAAAACCTTAAACACTAGGGTACTAAAGGAATATGGGGAAGTAATAATTTCCATTTTTATTCTAAGCTAAAAACAATGATCTAAATGAATACTTTAAGGTACATATATAATGAATAGGCAAACTCTTCCCTACGATGATAGCTTCAAAATATTTCCCATTTTAAAATTATTGTTAAATTCTCAAGCAATTAAGGATTAAGCCACACATTACTTATCAACCCTAGCAAGGAAGAGGTCATTAATAGTTAATTTATCCTTTGAGACTTATTTTTGAAGTTTTAATTTTCAAAGTTTTTGATCATTCATCTCGCCTATTGTGATCATTAAATATGTTGATAAAAATGCTCCTACTAGGAATAATTTAAGGGGTATTTGTTAGAATGTTTAGGCAAGTAAAAAGAATAATTCATAGTAGGGATCCTTATCAAGGATTGCATGAGTGTACCAAATGGTATGAATGAAGGGTTAGGATAACACTTTCTTTTGCTAATCAAGATGAAATCTTTTGAGCCCTTTGAAATATGTATAATAATGACGGGACCTTACTTTGAATATAGTGGCTTGCCTCCATTGACATTCAGAGTGCAACATTGAGAAAAATAGAGTTGAAGAAAAATAGAGCTACACTAGCTCAAATTGACTCTATTGAATGGTGGGCATGTCATGCCAAATGTAGTAGAGTTGAAGATACTTTATGTTTGCATCATTTCATCAGTTGACAATTCCACTACCACAGAGAGGAATTTGTCCATATACAACTTCATTTAGTCAATCTACAATGAAGACTTACCTCTTGATACAAAATTCCTTGTGAATTTAGGATATATACATCGTAGCTACACTATGGGATATAATTTGAGGATGCCACACAAGTTGATGATGAGGAATTTGATGGATTGGGTAGGGTTCTATGAGATGAATTAGTCATTGTATTAGTCTTGATTCATATTCAAAAGTGTGATATTGATTCAAGTGAAGATGAGGAAAATGCATAATAATATAAAATCTAATTCTCCATATTTTTTTATTCATAGTTGTCCTTGTAGCCTTTTGACATTTTCATTTTGTTGTAAACTTGTATGCGAACATTGATAGTGAAGCCCAAATTATTAAACATTAAAATGTTGTTGATTTTTAAGTTGACACATTTGAATTCTCAATTCAACTCTAATATTGTGTAATGTTATTATATATTATTTACGATAAACACTTATATATAAATAATTGATATTTCTTATATTTTTAAACTTTCCCTTTTTAAAAACAAATCCATCCCTTGTTGTCTTTGCTTTGAAAACTCCACGAAATATAGAAATGATTAAACACTAGGATACTGAAGGAATATGAAGAAGTAAGGATTTCCACTTTTAGCTCAAAAAATGATCCAAGTGGATACTTTAAGGCACATAATGATTATTTATCCCATCTAGAGGAGACTAGTTTATATATTTTTTCTTTTCCATGACACAATTATTTCAAGATAGAATATAATACCATAAATATATTCACAAAAAGCCAAAAAAAAAATCATATAACCCACAATCTAAGAAATTCAAAATAAATAAATAAAATAAATCTTTGATTTATCGTAAATAAAATAATTTAATGAAATTACTACTTATAAAAAATAATAAAAAATATTTTTAAAATATTACATAATTAATCATATAGTACATGTTTTATTTCAAATATGTTTTTTCATAACTTAAAATATAAAATAACTTTTCAAATAAAAACAATATATATATTATTTATTTGAATATACTCATATTAAATACAATAATAAATAGTAAATAGGTTGTGCGGAAGAAAGGGAAGATGAAGGTAATATGGGGCCTCTTTGAGAAAGGAATCAATCAAAACAATATGAATTCCATACTAGCTTTCCTTGAAGATTTGGTTTTTCATGGTCAAGTAGTTAGGATGCATGAAATAAGTGTTGGGATTAGGTTCATCCTTCACAAATGCATGTTGTAATCACCTGAAAATGAACTATCAAACCCATAGCCCCCTTTTCTCAAATATTTGGTCTTAATAAATCCTAAATCTAAGACATTATCGCTAGACTCTAAATTATTGAGCATTTAATCAAACTTGCTTATATAATTTTAATCCTAACTTGT
>MU227846.1:439416-458054 GCA_018584345.1 Thuja plicata
ACAAATAAAAGGGAGAAAATACCAATTTTGTCTTATTCTCCACAAAGTTGACCAATCAAAATCACTTTATCATCTCACATGGATTGAGAGGAATTGCATCTCCACCATTGATCAATCTCTTTTGCCTGTTAATCTCAACCACTCATTTCTTAGAATCTCCTATAAAATGGATAGGTCCCTTTGCTCATTCATAAAAAGAAGATTTGGAGTAGATTTATAATGCTATTTTCATTCTAGAACTCATTAGTGCATTCTTAGTTCTTTTCTTTCATAGTAGTTTCTTTCATTCTTGCATTTTTAGCTTCATTTCTTAGCTTAATGGAATTCTAGTTTCCTTTCATACATTAATAGTAGATGCATTGTTCTTACTTTGGTAGCTTGCATTCACATTCTAGTTTCCATATCATTCATAACTTGATAGCTCATTGCATCTTTCATTTCTAAGGTTTGAGAGAAAAGTATGCAAGTCTATGCATCTTGCTCATCTTCTTTGCATTGAATCTTCAATTTTGGAGTAGCCAAGTCACTGATTTCTCTATGTCCAATCCGATGGACATCTATGATAATCATACTCGCTTCAACTAGGAAGAAATAAGCCAATTTTTAGGGTTTATGATAGTGCTTTGAATCTTATGTTATCACTAATCCCTTGATGTAATAGTTTATTGAAGTGTTTAGTTGCAGATTTTGATCACACATTTTACCACACACATTTTTCGCACTCACTGTGGGGCAGAAGTTGCGTTATTTCGCCATTTTCACAATTTTCTACATATTTTTTATGAAACTACGCTTTATGGTTGTACTGTTCTTTGTCCTCTGTCGTACGACAAAACTCAGAATAGTAATTTTTTGTCTAGGAACATGTACATTGTCGTATGAGCTTTCATTTGTTGTCTTTTATCGTATCAAACTATTAGATTTGTCGTATGAGGTTTTGTGAGAGTCTATTTTGTCATATGATAGCTGACGTATTGTCATACGAGTTTCACTAATAGTCTGTGTTCTGTACTTTTTTGTTGGGAAACAACAAGCATTTTTAGGGTTTCTCTTGAGATAATTTTGGCTTTCTAACTTTTTGCATATCTTCTATGACCTTTTTACTATCTAGTTTTGTAGCCTAACTAGTTTTTGCAGGACATTTTGAGGAAGACTCGCTTGACAAAGTTATATTTGCACACTATTTTGATAAGACTACTAACGGTTTGTGCTTGTAGGACGCTTTCCAAAGGAAAATTGAGATTACTAGCGGTTATGCTTGTAGATTGCCTTGATATTACATCAACCAAACAAAACATGTGTCTTCTTAGTGGATTTCTTAGGCACCTAGCTTAATTAGAGTGTTGTTTGTTTTGGTAATATTAGACATTAGGGGAGTATTCTCTTTTCTTTTTGAGAATCAAAAACCCAAACATTTTTTATTTAACTTGAACAAGTAACACTTTTCTTTTGTTAAATGAACATGTGCATGATGTGTTTGGGAGACACTATGGAGTAGGAGAGTATTCTCTTTTCCTCTTGGAAAATCATAAATCTTGACCTCTCCTAGCTATCCATTTACTTTTATTACATTTACCTTTAGAGGGCCTGCCAAGAGAGCGGTCTTTTGGGAATGACCCAAGTGGGGAACAAGTAGACCTAGCTACTTCCACCGCACTATAATCAAATGGTTCCTTCAATCCAAAGAGAGGGAAGAAATGGCTATTTTCTATCTCTAATTCTTCTTCACTTGTAGGGCCTCCTTGCCTCAATCTTTCTAAGCAAGAACTACATTTGATTGGGTTCTTGTAGGGCAATTCTTGGCCTTAATCTTGTTTAAAAGACTACAAGGGAGATACATTCAACTTGTGTAGGGCCGAGAGGTCTCAATATTAAATGCAAGACTATACATTTTGGGTGCTTGTAGGGCTATATGTATTAATTTCTCTTGCAAAACTACAAGGGGTACTCATGAATGGATGAACTTACTAGACACTTTTAGATATAGGCTACCCGATCTACCTCCGAAAGTATCATAATCTTTGTTCAAGGATTGATCCAAGTGGACTTTACACGGATCACCCCAATATTTTACCCCCAACATATGTATTTCCAAGGAGGTTTAAAAGCATGAATGTGGCATGGGGGAGCTTATGCGATTCAAGCATTGAATCTCTTTCCCAAACCCACAATGTGCATAGTCCCAAAAAAAGACAATATCACTTTGTGTGAGGCAAAGGAATATCAAGCGTGGGAAAAGATTATGATACTAAGCCAATTTGACTATAGGGTAGAAAGTGTTTGGTTCTTCACTCTTTCTTCTTGATGTGTTTTTACACCTTGAAACTTGACATATCCTACAAATAAGAACACTTTGACAACAAAAGTTAGACAAGATTATCCGAAATCTTTCACGCACAAGTGGCAAACTATTCCATAATCTTTTTTCATTTCATGCCATTACATTTTTCATATGAAAGAACACTTAGAGGGCAGAAACTTGTATGAGGACTTGTGTATTGTAATATGAGAACCCATAAATTGTCGTATGGGTCCTAGGTTAAAATCGTTCCAATCTTGAGATCTTTGTCATTTGGTCACACTCTTGCAAGAGAAGCTATCATACCTTGTCATGATCTTTCCTAACTTTCACATCTAGTGATTATATCTATTATTGTTCTTTGTCCTAGATTCTCACAATTCTCTTGATAATATTGACTCTTTTCTCTTAGTTACTTATCAACTTTGTCACAAGTGTCATCTAGTAGGTATTCAGGTCTCAATGCATGATACCTTGTACTAGTTCAACAACCAATCTCTTTCTCCATCAAAAAAATATTTGAAGCTTTGAAATTGACTTGGCAACTTGATCCTCTAGAAATGTTAGTCATAGATCGTCGTACATGGTCCAAATGAGAAGTAAAAAATCTTATCTCAATTCCAAGGGAAAATCTATCGACAAATTTTCTCAAGACCCACCTTTTTAGAAACCAAAAACAGACTTCAAGATCTCACAAAAGGACACTTCGATTCCACAAAAGACAATACCCTTGTTTGAATCATCAACCTTGGTTGCACACAACACATCAACCATTTCATCTTATGATTGGGGATCCCAACATGACCACCAGAGTCAACACACTAGTGCTTCTTCCTCCATAGAGGAGCCCACTTCCGAAGAGATTAGGAAGTGCCAACAAGATAAACACTTTTAGAAAATGATGCACACTCTTATGAAATTGGACAAAGACAAGTACTTCATGCATATTGTGTCAATGGGTGCTAAGCTTCCACCTAATTTTGACATTGAGCGACTCATAAAACAAGAAGAGGAGTCACCTATTACTATTCTCAACCAACAACTACCAGACATGAGATGAAAATTGAGGGAACTAAAGAAAGAAAAAGAACAAACTCCTAGCAAGTACTCATTGGAGTATATATGTCCCTTCCCATTTGCTAAAAACTTTCACGTCACCTTTTCCCCCAAAGGTTGAAATTCCTAAGTACGATAAATACAAAGGGGAAGGTGATCCTCAAGATCATGTAAGAGAATTTTGTGCTCTTAGTATGGAGTTTATGCATGAGAAGACATATATAATGAGATTATTCCTGCGGAGCCTCAGTGGCCAAGCCTTGGAATGGTTCATAAAACTCACACTTGGTATTCAGACATTCGATGAGCTTGTACAAAGGTTCATCTAGAACTACTCATACAACATGCTACACACAGTTATGATGCTAAATATATGCAACACTAAGTGACACGCTAGTGAACCGTTCATTAAATTCCTCTAGAGATGGAGAAATATATTTGCAAGATGCCCTAGACAAATACCTGAACTAGAAAAGATTGACATCTTCATCAACAACCTGGTTCCTAAGATGAATTATGCAGTGCAGATGCAAAAACACACCTCTTTTAGTGACTTTGTTGGAAATGCTATGAGGATTGAAGATTTTATCATAAGGAAAGGGGGTCTAACCTTGAACAAAGATGCTAAATCTTCTAACAATGGAAATAACAAGGACAAGAGTAAATACTGGAATAAGAATCGTAATGTGGTTAATGATGGTGTAGTTGACTCACCCGAGTTTAAACCTAATGAGCCAGTATTTAACATCACTAATAGCATACAGGGTTCCAGGCATAGTTTGGTTACTCCCAATGCTCCTAAGAACATTGAGGACTCTTAGAAAGATAAGGCACCTTGGATGCCACGACTCAAGAAAAATTTTACTCCTTTTGGAGAACCTTTGGAAGATGTGTTAAAGACATTGGTTGCTAATAAGATCATTACAATCCCTAACTCAAAACCATGGGAGCCTAAGGTAAAAACTAAATGGTAGAATGAAAATCACTACTGTGAGTTTCATAAGAACAAAGGACATTTGATGAATGATTTTATGAAGCTAAAGAATGTGATACAATATCTGATCGATAATAAGACTATCACAGTTGGTACTCACGGGTAGAACGATGACCATAAACCCTTCAAGCGACCCTTGCCATCTTATGAGAAATAAGAATCCTTGAAAACCACATGAGCTATAGTGAATCATACCTATACCAACACTAACAATGTGATACACATGCTCAAACACTCTGGCATGTCAATCAATGTCATCATTATCAAGGATAAAGAAGCTGATTCTGCCAACGTGATCACTCGAGGTCAATCCAAGGTTACTCTTAAAGGGGTGGCATCTACACCTAAGAAAATTGTTGCACCAACAAAAAAACCCTCATCATCAAAGCAAGTTACTGTGAATTACAATTTGGTTGATCATTTAAAAGGAGCTCCCACTCATATCTCTATCCTGGAATTGCTAAAATTGTCACCATCACATAAAGAAATCCTTGAGACTGCACTTGTGGAAACTAATGTTCCCAAAGACCTTGATGTTGGTTAGTTCCAAACCATGGTAAATAATTTGACATCCCCTCATTATCCATCTTTCTTAGAATAAGATGACAAAGCCCTTAGTCACCCAAAAAATCAACCTCTACACATAGAGGTCTTCATCCCCAAAAGTTGGGTTAAGCGTGTTTTGATAGATGGAGGCGCTTGTTTGAATATCTGCACTCTCAAGCTAGTCACAAAACTAGGATTTTCTGAACACACCATTGATCCTTTAAAAAATATCACTATCAAAGCATATGATGAGGAAGATAGATCATCAAAAGGACTAGTGGTGCTCCCTATCAAAGTGAGCCTTATTGAAAGAAATGTCACCTGTCAAGTGCTTGATTTTATGCTCGCATATAACATATTGCTAGGAAGACCATGGATCCATGACATGCAGGAAATCCCCTCCACTTATCATCAATGTGTGAAATTTTCATACAATGGGGTGGAAGTGTCTATTCCAGCTGACAGTGCCTACTCTAGTAACACTTTGAAACAAGCTAAGAATATGATTCCACACAATAAGGAGGCATCACAAAATTCTAAAATAGCTCAAAAGGTACTAATGAAAATCTTCAAGGAAAAACTTAAGATCCATAACACAAGCATAGGAGAATATCAGTTGACTTCTCTTCCTACATCTCTTAGATCTCATGGTATTTCATCCTCATCCTTTCCACCTTCAAATGGCCAACAAGTATAAATACATGAGGGAACTAGTATGGTAAAGGAAGGTGTGTCTCTTTCAGAAGAGAATGAAGACAAAGTTGTTCTTGCATGGTTGTACAAAGGTGAAGAACAAGATAACGAAGTGAAACATGTGGAAATCTGCCCACATAAATATGGAAAAGGATATCAAATAATGAAACAAATGGGATATAAAGGTAAGGGACCCCTAGGAAAAGAAAAAAGGTCTTATAGAACCTCTTCATGCTGAATTTTGAAGTCCCATAGACATGACTGGCTTGGGGTGCCATGAGAAGAAGATCCATCCCTCTCCTAATAATGACCTTCATAGTAGCTCTCACACAGATGCATATGATACAGACACTGAAGATGAAATTGAGACTATCCCTCTCCCATTTTAGAAACTAATACATGCCACCACTGAAAATCTAGCATATCAAGGGGAACCTTAGGTTCCATCATTTCACAGAGCTTCCTTTGAACCAAATGGATCCAGTGCTTCAACAAATGTGACAGAGATATCAACTCAAGAGCCATACATGCACTTAGATACAAAAGGTAGACATCCTAACTAGGGGCAGCTTGTCTTCACCTCTCATGTCCTTGATTGCCTCAATGCTCAAATAATGGGGTGCACATTTTTGAGGAGGATTCTCCTCAATCCTCTCAAAATTCAGAGGATGATTCTACTTAGTGTGGAACAAATCAGCAACGTGAAAACAATAGTTATCTCAGTGTCCCAAGGACTCTCTCTTATTATTTGTAGAACAGAGATCATGCTCCTATTCAATTTGATTATGGAAAAGATAATAATTCACAAGAAAAACATCCTAACCAGGGGAAAACTATGGCTCCTATGCATGTGTTAGAATTACCTCAATCGATTTAAATAGACTCCAATGAGTATGAGTGGGATTCCTTCTCTGATGCTACCATGGATATTGAAGTATATGTAGTTCACAAGTTTGCGCCTCATGTCTTGCATAGAGAAAGTGTTCACATTGATGGACCTCTAAGTGAACATCCCAAACCAAAACCTATCCTTATTCCCGATGATGAATTTTATTCTAAAGAGGAGGGAAGGCCGCCTCTTCCATATAACACCAACTAGAATTTTAGGAGGGAACCTAGGAATTTTCTCGCATCATCTACTTAGAACTGGCATTTTGACTGACTCTCTATCCATGTCGCTGCATCAACTAGCAATAGAAGTGGTCATGCATCCACTAGTTATATAAATGATCTAACTGATGAACAATGGAAACAATGGGATCATGAAGCAAAAGAAGAAGAAGCAACTTGGGATCTTTGAGATCTTCAAGAACAAAACATGGCTCCTCACCCACGTATCCCGTCTTCAGAATCTAGGTTATGCCAATGAGTGTTTTCCTAGAATGCATGGCTTCTTGAGAAGCATGAGAGGACACTAATGCTAGGTCAAATGGATTGAATCCCAGTACTACCAACAACAACTTTTCTAGAAGTGTTAGGATGAATCGTAGTCTAGGAAATCCTTTGGAGAGTGCCATTACAGATCTTCTCTTACTTGTTGAAGACCTTTATCTGGATAACTTGGTGCTATCCTTGGAATGTGTTGGGTCCCTACCCCTTGCTCATCCTGAGCTCATTTAATGTAACCCAAATGAAATTTTGAACCTCATTTCTGCTCCTAATGACTACACCTTAGCCTGCTACTTCAATGCCATCAAACATTTCACCTCTTCCACGAGTGCAATAGGAGTAAAAATGATAGAGGGGGACATGAAGTTCCTCAGCCTAAAGAGATTTTTTTTTTAAAAAAAGGTTTGATGGTGAAAAAAAAGGTGTATCCAATGGTGAAAACCTCTCTGAGGTGTCGAAGGATGGGGAACTTGATCTCCTTCCTAATTGTTTTCAGGAAAGATCATCAGTACTAATAGAACCAACACAAGAAGTAAATTTGGGAACAACAAAAGCACATCAGTTAATCTACCTAGCATAGTCCCTGTCTAAGCAAGAAAATCAAGAATTTGTCCAATTCTTCATGAAAAAGAAAATCAACTTTGCTTGGTCCTATTCAGACATGCCAGGACTAGATACCGACCTAATTATACATCACTTGTTAATTGCTCCAAGAATTAAGCCAGTCAAGAAAAATCTTTGCAAAATGCATCCTCATGTGGCACTGTTAGTCAAAGCAAAATTAGAGAACCTGTTGAGTGTTGTTTTGACACAATCCAACTTGCTAGGATCTCGAGAATTTGATTTCCTCTCTTGAAAGAATAACAAGGTTATTCCCAAGGTTCTCCAGGGTCAGATCACAACCTACTTGGTTACTCAGTTGAAGATAAATGTGAATGTTCACAAGGAGGCCTTTGCTAGTACGTCCAACACATCAAACTGCAAAACACTTTAGTTCTTTTTTGGTATTTTCCATTTAACAAATATGGGTATTGTAAATAAAATGCAACTTTATATTTTCAAGATATGGATTTTCAGAATTGAAGACAAAGTTTAAAGAGAGAATAGAGTAATGAGAAGTAAAATGAATTACTGAAAAAAAAATCCTATAGATATATACCATTGTAAACCCTTCCTTGTGAATTGAATGATGGGAGAGATTTGGAATAACCCCATAAGGCATAATTCAGACCGTGTCACAATTCACTACCCAACGAGTGCAAGCATTTGGAGAGAAAGAAAACGTATTCACTCGTGCAAGATATTCAAAATTGATCAAATCATGAAGCCACCAAGATGTGCGCACCCACAAGATAGATTTATCCTTAATCCCAAAGATGATCTCTTCCACACATTCATCACATCAAGGTAAAGTAAACAACAAAAAACTCCAACTAAAGAAACGTGAATTCGAAGCACAATAAAAAAGAGGCTCTCTAAAAATAATGAATAATGCAAGCATACATTCAATAATTTTGCATAGGTAGCAGCAATTCACACACCACAAATGAAGCACCAAATGTATATCTTTATTGCATTAATAATCTGACCCTTTACATTGATTTGTGATTACAATATATAGAATTTGATCCCCAACTCTGAATTCTGAATTTAGGGCATCAGAGAGAAAAATAAACTAAACTAAAAATTTACTGAAAGGGAAACTATTCTTAACTAACACTAGATAACTTGCATGGATCCATGAATCCATTTCCAATAATTTTGTCCATGCAAGGAGGGTCAAACTCGCCAAGAAGAAAGAGGAAAGAAGGAGGGTTTTCTCCTGAAAACTTGGAGTCTTCTTCTTATTTTTGGGAGTCTTTCTTGGAATCTTCATCTGGAAGCTCGGCTGGCAGTGGAGATTGATAGGGGACCCTTAGTCTCTTGAAAACAAACTCAAGATGACCACCAATTAGATCTAGAGTTCAACTGGTATGCAAAAATGTGATCTTGCTCGAAACACCCAGTTTTTCAGACCCTGACCTCTACTCTGAACTTTTTAGTGTCAAAACTTCTAAGTGTTTACCATTAGAACTTTGGTCTGGAGTTCGGACTTGTCGGAGGCCGAAAAGGCCAAAAAATTGGAGGGCCAAAAAGGCCGAAGCACCTGGGAGGCCGAAAGGCTGAAAGACTATTCTCTTGTAGGGGCCGAAAGGCCAAAGGCTCTGAAACCTACCTTAAGGAAATATATTAAGTGTTGGAGACTGCTTCTTCAAAATTGCTTTGTGATCCAAGGGGTCAGATTGGGAATACCTCTGGGTGCACCACCCAGAGCCTTTGTATAATCTCCTGAACCTCCTCATATTTTATCTCCTTCCTTTTTGCCCTATTAACCTTCTATTCTTTCTTTTCTTTGAAGGAAGTTAGCTCAAAAGTGAAGAACTAGATTTCCTCCATGTGATTTGTCATCTTCATCATTTCTTCCTTTGAATTAAATAATTTTTGATGGGATTCCTTCATCCCTACACCTGCCATGATGTCCCTGAATTGTTAGACCACTTCTTTGGATGGCCATAAGACATGCTTATCTTCATCCTGGTACAAATCAAGGTCGATCCCTGTGAAGAAGATATCTATTTCTTCAACCCATTCCAGGACCTCTTTCTGTTTATCCAATATGGATGCCTGACATTTCTCATAAATTCTAATTATCTTGATTATGTGCTTGATCCATGTCTCAAAATTGTCCAGCTCCTCACCTTCATATATTTTCACCAGGATCTGGAAGCATTGTTTTTTGATGATCTGTAAATCCTAGAGGGAATCTCTCCATTTCCTTGTCTCAGACTCTAGGCCACCCTCATCTGTCATCAAATAAATAAAATTGGTAACCTCTATTAGAATAACCCTATAAGGTTTGAATGTTTTCTTGATGGTACTTTCCCCGTATTGCTCAAAATCCTCCTTCCAATCTGCACTGGATTTGATGAAGGATGGGGTTAAACCTATCGGCAAGTCCAGGCTGTTTCTTTTATCCAACACTACCTGAAATGTGGCCTCCGAGCAGTTGGAGTCAATGGGACCAACCATCTTGTGAATGAACTTCTTCAAGGATTCATTTTGTTCTGTAAAGGTCTTTATGGTCTCTTCATCCTTACTCATAAAACCTAGAGCATGTTTGAGCCCTAAGGCTGCTAATGTCTTGCTCCCTTCCCTAGTAGGTTCCCCCAAATCTACCTCCTTAAATGTATAGTCTTCCAATGTAGTTTGGGCTTGAGAGGTGCTGACAGATGGGACTGTGACTTGTGCCTTCCAGCGCCTCCTAATGTCCTGAGTGACATAGGATATTGTTCATGTTGGTAACATGATTTTTTCCTAATGAAAGGCTTTCCCTAAGGATACCATATCTATATTTTCCCCTTCATCCTCATCTGAATAGGTTCTTCTCCTTGACTGGATTTCTTTAGTAAACCATGTAGGTCTACTAGATGCAGTGACTTGCTCATATGGGGTAATTTGGAGAATTGAATCTAAATTTTGGGACCCTGGAGTAATTTCTTTGTCTGGCCCCTCTTCTTGTTCATGTTTTTGTTCCCCTTCCCCCCCTTCTCCTTGGCATTATTCTTCCTCTTCCCTTTCCTCTTCTTCCTTGTCTCCTTCTTGCATTGCCTCATCTTTTTTTTCTTGACTTTTGTTTTCCTCTTCTGAGGAACTAACTGAGGCTTCAGTATTGAGACCAGTCATAACCTTCAATGTGGTTTCAAAGGGTGATACAGCCTCTTTGGTTACTGATCCCCCAGGGGTTAGGATGTGGCAAGTCAAAGGGCTTGATGATGGTGGAGTAGGTGTTGGGAGATTCAGAATTGGAAGTGGAAGAGTAGTTGGTGGAGTTTGGAGAAATGGGGTGGAGTAGGAATAGGAGGTGGGAGAGTAGCTAGTGGAGTAGGAATGTGAAAGGGTGTTATAATAGTATTGGTCTCTATTGTAGGCTCATTGGTAGTCACCCCTTGGGTGATTGGAGACTCTTGATTCCTGGACCCTTGATCTGCTTTAGAACTATCTCCCACCTTGGGTGTATTTGGCTTCGGATTAGTGAATTGAGTGGGAGGTGGAGTTAAGATCACCTATGGTTGAAAAAGAGAAGGACCACCTATTTCATATCCAATTGCATAACCTGGTGTATCCCGGCGTTGGTCTGAGAAACCTTCTAGACCTTCAAAGTCTAATATTTGGAACTCATCTGATCCTAAAGAATCTAAGGGGTTATCTTTCTCTTTAGGATCCTCTTGTTGTTTCTGACTATTCTCCTTTTCTCTCCTTTTCTAATACCTTGTCCTTTTTACTAGAGGAACCTCTTCCTCATCTTCTCCTTATGGGTCTTCTTGTATGGTCCAGTTGTGGAGATGTAGAAGCTTTCTTCCTCTTGTATGTCTTCTTCCCCTTTCTGGTGGTAGGAGGAGATTGTCCAAAAGTAGAGGGTCCTTCGTCTGGTGCATCCTATGCTTTCCCTATGGGAGGATTCATTTTTCCAATCATTCATTTCCTAAGAGCCCTGGGCCTTGGGTTTGACCCATACTCTACTGCACGTTCATGGCTATACACCGTGCTCGGCTTCTCTAGCGGTGCCTTCTTGTATTGCAACAATGTATTTATCTCTCTGCATTGTTTATCTTCCTTCTTGGGTGGATCCATCAATGTTTTTATAGGTATTAGGCTCATTTTGTGGGGCCTCTTGATCCATTCTTCTATTTTTCTCATTATGTGCTTTGCCCAAAAATTTATGTCATCATTTTCATCTTTGTTGACCTCTGCGTTCATGATGGGTCGGTCATACATCTTGTCATCTATATAGATGGCCTCTAGGACCTTTTCTAAATCATACTCCCAAACCTTTGGGGGAATAAGGGTCTTTATGACTTCTTTTTCCAAGGTAAGATTCATTCTACAATAATCCCAGATTTTGACCTCATGGTCATCTATGCAGTTCATCCAGTGATCCTCCAGGTGTGGTTCATGAATGTAGAACTTGCCAATAATGTGGTTGTATGTGTATATAGGGTCAAATCGATGCAGCACTGTGTTGTAGAGCTGTAGGGGACAGTCATCCCATTCGAAGGCCAAAGATTTATAGACCTTCATGTACTGTAGGGTATATGGTCCCAGTGAGATGGGAAAATCCCAACAGTGCTTCTTTTTGTGTTTTATGTGTTCATATGCATCTGTGAGCTATCGGGCCATTTCCAAAATGATTAGCCAGTCAGATGGATATCTAGGAAACTTCTTTAGATTCACAGTTGATCCCGCTATCCGAATGTATGTGAAGGTTTTGAATTGTATATAATAGGAACCTATGGCCCTCACCTTGGCGGCTGATTCCTCTAACATCCTTTTTGCAAAATCACCCTCAATAGATCGGATGGTTGCAAAAATGAAGGCATCATTGTCTATCCAGTAGTCTGGGCTATCTTCTGACATTTTTTCCCTTTTTTGTAATTGGGGGTATACGATGTGAGGCCATGCATTGGGATCATTTATGCTTCCTCTCTTAATGAGCCCTGGGTAATGTGCCCTTGCTGCCAGTAGGTACACCACATAAGTACTCATATAAAACTTAGGGTTGTGTTTTATCGCTACTAGTTGTTCATTCAACTTTTCATTGATGATGGTTCCCCAGTTGAACCTAGACCTGCGGCCCCTGAGTCTCTCTATAAGGAGAATCATCCAATTTTCTAGTTGGAATGATTGTGGTAACCCATATACTCGGCTTATCATTGTTATGGTTGCTGGAAAGTTGACTCCTAGGAAGCATATGGCTTATTTTGTGTTGTCATTATGGCAACAAAGTGATCATATGAAGTTTTGACAGTAAACTATGAAGTGAAAATTGACTAAGTGTAGAAGACATAATAGAACAGTGACTTACAATCGATCAGAGCATCAACACATGTGTGTACGACCACATTAGGATATGTGCATTTAGACTTAAGATCTATGGTATGTTGTTATGCATATCCTATACATGCATGGTATGGAATGTCAGTACGCACAAGTTACAGAAAGAACAAGTACACTAGTAGTTCATAATATAGAGTAAGAAGCTGACTTCATGATTTTGATTAGCGTGTAATCTTTTGTTATGTAAAGGCTAAGTTCCTATTGTAATAAGTTTGTAATCATATATTAAACATTTTTGTAAACAAGCTTACGCCAATTTATTTGGAAGCATTGTGTATTATGTTTTTGGGCCGACTATAGTCTTGTTTTGGGTCGCGTCTATTCAGGCATAAAGATATATATATGTAATGCAAAGATACACTTGAAGTGTCGTCAAAATAGTAAGAGAAGATGTTTAGCAGAGAAATATGAAGATATTAGTATGAGGTAGATCCCTTAAAGAATTTAAGAGCATAAGTGCATAACTGGAACTAATCAGACATCTGTGTCACATACAACAGTTCACTTTTGGATATAGTGCATATCTATTCTCAAAAGCTTGTAGCCTTCTTTCTCTTTGAGCAGTGAGCTCTTGGACAGTGAGTCCTCACCCCTAATAGGGTTGTTTGTAAAATAATCCTAATAGGGTCAGAACCTTAACCAGGTCATTGTACTTACATTGTAAAGATTGCTCCTAACAGGGGAAAGGAACTCTAACAGGTTCATTATACTAGTGCAATATTTGCGGGTACTAATTCCTACCGAGGTTTTCCTCTAATCAAGGTTTCCCCATAATCATATCTTTTTTTATGTGATCTTATGTTAAGCTTCAAGTGTTATATGATTGATTTATATTTAAAGTTGCTGAAATTGAATAATTAGCTAAACACTGATTCACCCCCCCCCCTCTCAGTGTTTCCAACAATTGGTATCAGAGCCTGGTCCTCAGAGAGAAAATTTTAACCACTTGAGGTGATCATGGATTTAGCAGAAGTCAAACATCTAAAAAAGAATCTTGAATCAGCCCTTGAAGATCTAGACAGATCTGAGAAAGAAAATGAAGAACTTAAACTAAAATTTGATGGCTCACAAATTCTTATCAAGAAACTAAGGAAAGAAATTAAAGATTGCTCCACCAATGATTTGAAATTGAATGAAGAGAACATGTCTCTGAAAGATAAGATAGAAGAATTGAATGATTAATTAACTGATAGCTTAACAACTATTGAAGAGAAGAACAAAGAAAACAAACAGTTGGATGAAGAACTAATGCAAGCCAATATGAAAATCTTGGAATTAGAAAATATCAAGAACAAAATTTAATCTGAATTATCAGGAGCAAAAGACAATATTGATAAACTACACATGAGCTCTGATCTGATTCAATCACAGCTCTATGCACAAAAGCTAAAAGGCGATACCACTGGTATGGTATATAGTTTATCTCAAATTGAGATCAACTCATTACAAGAAAGAAATAAAGCTCAAACAGAATCTTCAAAAGAAAGGAAAACTGAAAAATCATGAAGAGACTAAAGCAGAATCACCAAAAGATAAGCACAATGCAGTCAACCATACTTGTTATGCCTATAACAAGCATGGATGCTTGGCAAGAGATTGTAAGAATGTAAGACCCTTCAATGGTTACTATTACTCCTGTAATAAGTTTGGTCATAGGGCTATTTATTGCAGAAAAAATCAAAGAAATCAGCCACAACTGAACCAAAGGAATCAAACTCAATTCAATCAGAGAAATCAACCTCAAAGAAACTTCCAGAACATTAAATGTCAGATATGTAACTACAATGGACACACAGCCAAGCAATGCAGCATGATGAATAACAACATCAGACCTCCTATCATTTGTCACTCATGTGGAAAAGATGGACATATCTCAAGGTTTTGCAGATCAAGAACAAAAGGACAAGAGAATCCCAAGAAGTCTTTGTTTGAAGAATCAGGAGAAGTCAAGTTTGTGGAAGCTAAAGCTAACTCAGATAAAATATGGGTTTAATTAAAGAAGGATAATGAAGAGAACAAGGTAGCAAATGCATCCTCAGTGGATGCACCTTCTACTTCTGAATAGTTGACCCTCGTGGTCTTAGGGGGAGATATTCTAGCTCTGAACCCCTACGTGGCTGGTATACTCACCTCTGAGTATGCACCTATGGATTCATGCATGTAATCATGAATTAAGGTTGTATGCATTCACGCATTGCCTTTACTTCATTTAGAAAAAAGTTTTAAATTCTCTCTATAAACCACTTTACAACAATGAGCATTAAATGCAATTGATCTTTATATAAATTGGCAAAAGATCTTAAAAACCTCACTTTGCATTTGAGATTGAAGCATTCAAAAATAAGATAAGCATCAAGCATCAAAGCACTACATCTTAAAGGATTAGTTGGTTTGTGAATGGATTAACGATTGGATCAAAACCCTAGCAGTCGTGTCATTTTAGAATCATCGTGAAACCCTACTTAACCTAGTTGCAAGTAAGTATGGAAACCCCTATTGTATTCAACATTGCTGAGAGGAAGAGATTTTTTTTTAAGAAGCATCCATTCAAGTCCATACTAGATGATGTTGAAGGAGAATTCTCTAGGACTTCGCTTGGAGTCGTACATTTAGAAGACATCCATGCATATGTTTATTGCAAGAAGGAAACAATTGGAGACAACAACATTGCATCTCTCATGGGTTCTATGATGAAACCAGACTATACATTCAAGGATGAATATGCGCATCTCACTAATAACCCTATCTTTGAGTATTCCAATGCGCATGAGTTCTATGAGCTAGAATGGGTGAAGATATTACTGAGCAGGATACATGATAATCTATACTAGATAGGTGAGGTTCCTATCCTCATCACTACAGATCTAATTCATGAGATGGCCGAACTTCCCAAGACTGGACCAACTCTTCCTACTGGCAAGGATGTCAAGAAGCAGGTTGAAATTTTTTTCTTATCTAGAAGTGATAGGTGCGGCAAGACTGTTGATCCCATCAAGGAGAAAGACATAAAACTACTCACTATGATACTTGGATACAAGTTTCAGCAAGCAAGGTGACTGAATAGTGTGTTCACAGCAACAGTTCTGACAGCAATAAGGATAGTAAGAGATAACACTCAATAAAATCTCTGTGAATTATTGCGCGCACAGTTGATAGAGAATATCAAAGCCATTAAGCATGACAAGAGAAAGATATTCAGGTTTGGCTCTTTGATCATCTATTTGTACTTCCACATTGTTGGTAAAGTTGCAAATCTTTACCTAGATAGGAGCAAGCCTACTATGTCTCAAATATCTCTAAAAGCTACATCAAAGAGTAATGCAAAAGACTCTATGGACTTGGATATCAAAACTTTCAGGATTAAGATTCAGAAGAGGTTCAGGATACCTGAGAAAATAGTTGAGAAATACAAAGACACCATATGCTTCATGGTGGAAACTGACTGTACTTGCATGGAGGAAGTTGAGCCTAGGATAAAATGGATTCACCCTCTTGGTTATGAAGTTGAAGAACATATTTTGGAATGCTATGCACAAGTCCTCCTATCTGTGCCCAAGGATCCCAATGAACCTAGATGGGGCACTTACAGAGAAAAGACAAATCAAGTTGATTATGTCTTATACAGTACTGACAACAAAAGGAAGGCATCAAGGATTACCTCAAACATCCTAAAAGTTCATGGTGTCAAACAACAAGATCTTGACAGGGCTAGAGAAGCTAAGATTGCTAAAGAACTTGAGAAGACTCCCACAGAAGTTAAAACATAAAAGATTGATGATATGCCTAAGAAGAAGAAGAAGAAATCAAAAGAAGATACATCTGTGCCATCAACTACCATTGATCTGGAAGCATCTCCACCATCAGTACCTAGCAAGATGGATAGAAGGAAGAAGAAAGTCCCCACAAGTCATCCATCCTCAATAACTATATGGAGCAAGGTAAAGAACACATAAGCCCCCCCTGAGGTAGGTTTCAGACCTAATCTTAATGTCTTAAGGAATAGAATTTTTAATGAAGGAAGACTAGAATCTCTCAAGAATGTATAGGACAAATATCAAGAGATAGACAAATCAAAGATTAACTCTATGATCATCTCTCACATGATTAAGTTCAAAAGGATAGTATTGGAACTCAAAACTGTCATACCAGACAAGGTATGGAACATACTTGATATGTTAAAGAGGCAAGCAATTGAAGAGGATATGAAGATAAGAGAAGAAACATTGGATAGTCTTCTCCCGGTGTGATCGCATGATGAGAAAGTCATTTTTTTGGATTTGGTAAAGCCGCACCTAAGAACCAAAACAAGAATTCTTCATATCATGAACAAGGAGTATGATCTGGTTGGTGAAGAGACTCATAAAGCAATTGAGTGGGTATTTCTGGATAGACATATGTATCCATCAATGATGCCCATAGCTAAGGCAACTCTAGTTCCTCCTAAACAGGTTGCAAAACCAGTAATTCAGAATGCACCTAAGACAGGTCCACAGGTGTTAGCGCCCTCAATCTCAATAACTTCTAATACATCAAAAGATTTAGAGGATACTATAGTGATTGATAATATCAAGATATCCATGACAGTCTCTGATAATGATATGGACAAAGTTGATAGAGCATTTGTAAGTACTGAAGGAACAAAGAAGGTATGCACTAATGACACATCCTTACAGCAAGATGAAGTCCCCCCTAACGATTCAAAAGATCTGAATAAAGAACAAGACAATGAAACTAATGAGATACCAGCTATGGAAATCCCATTAAAAAGTGAATGCATGGATACTAGCCAGAATACTATATTCACACCATCCATTCAACCATCAAACTCATTGTTGTCAAGTTTAACTCCTGACTCAGCAAGTCTAGATACTTGGGGAGAAGAAGACCTGATCAAGATCAGTGTCCTAGTGATGGAAAAGGCCAAAGAGAAATAGGTTATGAGAAATCCTCTCTTCTTGGAATCAGTAAACATTCTGAATGACCTAGTTCCTGCGGACAAGAAAGTAGCAAAAATTCAGTCTGTTGATGATGTAGACAGTATACTAACAAGCTTCAAAGCACATTTTACAAGCTTAGTAGACTCAGCTACTAGAATTGCAGAAGATGAGTACAAAAAGGAAAGATTGCATGAACTGGTAAAGAATTTTTCCTTAGACTTAAAGTCATTGAAGATTGGTCAGTCTATGTTGAAAGAGTTGGCAGCTAAAGGTAGAAATGTAATAGCTAACTGCATGGACAGAGTGAAATTCACCTCTGAACATATCAAGAAGATAGAAGAGACAGATATTGTGGTTGACAGTATTAGAAAATCAGTTGAAAAAACCACGCAAGACATAAACATATGCAACAGTATCTATCAAGGTCAGCTTGACAAGATTGAAAAGGAAAAATTTGAGATTAATAAGATAAGAATCAGGCAGACCCAACTGAAAAATGCACTAGCGCCCTCCTTAGCAGTTCTGGATGAGAACATCAAATAGATTGATACCACAATTTTCACGTATGATCAAGGTCCCTGTATGGACCTAATAAAAATGGAGAAGCTCACTTATGCTCTATGCGCCCATCTCCAGACAATGATACAATGAAGGCATTCTGGTAGAAAGAGATCCAGTCTCTTCAGATTGGTTATCTAGATGTATACATGGAGTAAGTATTTAAAAGACTTACAATTTTGTCACCTTTGTCATTAATGTCAAAGGGGGAGTAATGAATGTATGAGGAGAA
>MU227846.1:458104-487107 GCA_018584345.1 Thuja plicata
CATTAATGTCAAAGGGGGAGTAATGAATGTATGAGGAGAAGTGTATATATATGCAAAGAAATATATAGTATATGTTAAGAGAAGAAAATATAAAGTTTTTTGATGTTAGTCAATTTTGAGTAACTTAACCACATTCATTTATTGCCATTAATGACAAAGGGGGAGATTGTTGGCAAGTTGACTTCTAGGAATTATATGGCTTATTTTGTGTTTTCATTATGGCAACAAAGTCATATGAAGTTTTGACAATAGACTATGAAGTGAAAATTGACTAAGTGTAGAAGACATAACAGAACAGTGACTTATAGTCAATCAGAGCATCAGCGCATGTGTGTACGACCACATCAGGATATGCACATTCAGACTTAAGCTCTATGGTATGTTGTTATGCATATCCTATACACGCATGGTATGAAATGTTAGTAAAGACAAGTTATAGAAAGAACAAGTACACTAGCAGTTTAGAATACAGAGTTAGAAGCCGACTTCATGATTTTGATTAGCGTGTAATCTTTTGTTATGTAAAGGCTAAGAACCTATTGTAATAAGTTTTAATCATATATTAAACATTGTTGTAAACACGCTTAAGCCAATTTATTTGGAAACATTGTGTATTATGTTTTTGGGCCGACTATAGTCTTGTTTTGGGTTGCGTCTATTCAGGCATAAAGATATATATATGTAATGCAAAGATACATTTGAAGTGTCATTGAAATAGTAAGAGAAGATGTTTAGTAGAGCGGTATGAAGATATTAGTATGAGATAGATCCCTTAAAGAAGTTAAGAGCACAAGAGCGTAACTGGAACTAATCATATATCTGTGTCACATACAACAATTCACTTTTGGATATAGTGCATATCTATTCTCAGGAGGTTGTAGCCTTCTTTCTCTTTGTGCAGTGAGCTCTTGGACAGTGAGTCCTCACCCCTAATAGGGTTGTTTGTAAAAGACTCCTAATAGGGTGAGACCCTTAACCAGGTCATTGTACTTACATTGTAAAGACTGCTCCTAACAAGGCAAAGGAACTCTAACAGGTTCATTATACTAGTGCAATATTTGTGGGTACTAATTCCCACCGGGGTTTTCCTCTAATCAAGGTTTCCCCATAATCATATCTTGTGTTATGTGATCTTATGTTAAGCTTCAAGTGTTATATGATTGATTTATATTTAAAGTTGTTGAAATTGAATAATTAGCTAAACACTGATTCACCCCCCCCCCTCTCAAGGTTTCCAACAATGGCTGCCTTAATGTCATCTTTCATGTATCCTCTTCTCAAGTCTACTTTATCCAGCTTATCTTTTGGAAGAGGTTGCTCAAGGTAGTGATTTTTGACTATTTCATAAGCTTCCTCCCCTTTGTTTCTGAACCATAAGTTTCCCTTTTTGATGAAAAAGTCATAGAACTTGTCTACGCCTTTGTGGAGATGAAAGACATCCTCGATAACATCTGGCTTGATATCCAATACTACTCAGCCCTTGGTATTCTGGACCACCCTTTTTTCGGATTCATAATGGTTTTCTAGGGTCATGATTAGCTCAGGTGAAGACACGGCCACTAGGTGGGCTGCTGCGCTGACCAATCCTGCTAGTACCAGGGAAGTACAATCCTCTGATCTCCCAGCTGGTTGGTCACACCTTGTCAGGAAGTCATCCCAATCCACATTCCCGATATCAGTATCAGTGATTTCGTTGTGCCTATTGCTAGTTTTGGAAGGGGGAGTGTTCCCCTTGTATTGGTACTTCATGGGTGAAGTAGTCTTTTTCTCAGGCATTCCTGTAGTAAAACATGCAAGTATCAGTATCTTATTTGAAGGAAAAACTAAAAGAAAGATGACTAAACTAAGAAACAAAGCAAAAAACTCTCTAAGTAACCTGGAATGCGGGTTTTTCACACTTTCAGCCTTTTCAGGGTTTTGGACGTCGAAAACTGGTTTAGAGGCCTAAAATGATGAAAGTGCGTAAAGCCACTATTTGGAGAGTGAGTTTCTTTGGACCTTTCGACATTTGAAAGTCTGAAGGCTTTGTAGATGCTGAAAAGCTAAAATTGTGAAGATTGAAGACCAGGTTTCAGGGATTCAGATTTGTCGGTGTTTCAGACCTTTTGGAGGCCTAAAACGTCGAAAAGGCCGAATCTCCAAAATCACGACGAGAGCTAACAGGAATTTCAGGGATTTGGTCCTCTCAGAATTTCAAACTTCTCAGAGGTCCAAAATGATGAAAGGGTCGAATCTCCGAAATGAGACAGACTACAACAAGACCCAGTTTTCAGCTTTTCGGAGGCCGAAAACCTGCGACAAAGGTCATGACCGAACAAAACCCTAACATAGAAAAAAGAAAGGGTGAAACTTGACTCGACATGGATGGACCTCCTGCTAAACACTGAAGGTGCCAAAGGCCCTCAGAGACCAGGGGAGGAGGAAATCTGCGCACCCTAGGCTGGACAAGCACCAGGATGAAAAACCCTAAAAACCAAATTCTTGAGGGAAAAAGAAAACACGAGGCAATGAAGGAGACCTACCTCAAAGGGGCTAGAAGTGGGGAGGAATACACAATGAAGCTTGGAGGTATGCATGTGATTAGTCTCAGGTTCGACGACAAAAATGTTGAAGCTGCGAGCTCTTGAGGAATTTCGAGTTAAGAACACAAAGTGACTTTGAATGATGGCTTTTTCTAATTTATAACCCGCGGACCTTACATCAGTGTTTCCAGTATTTTTTGTGTCTGAAATACCAAAATTTTGGAGGTATACACCTTTGGACTTTCAGTGTTTTTGGAGGCCGAAAACACTGAAAGGACCAACTTTCAGCCTTTCGGCCATTCAGTATTTCAGGGTACTATGGTCCCCTGAAATGCCAAAAGGGCTAAAAGGCCAAAAAAGGTGCTTTTCCTTGTCTAATCATGCTGAAACATGTTCTTCTGAGACTAACTGAGCGAGGACTTAAGGGGGCAGACAAGACCAAAAACCAAAAAAGAAAAAAAGAATGGGGGTCCCCATGTTCAGAGGACCAAAAAATGGGGTGTGTCTTGTGGACCCACAACAGAACCTACAGAAGGCTGAATTCATCCGTGCCATAGCATACATTGATTGGATTTTTAACATTGTCCCTATGACTAAACATGATAACTCCATTCGAGTTTGCACAGACTTCAGATATTTAAACAAGGCTTGTCCTAAGGATGACTTTCCATTACCTAATAGTGACATGATTATGGACCTCACAACTGGTTATGAGATGTACTCACTAATGGATGGATTTTCTGGCTACAACCAGGTAAGAATAGCTCCTGCAGATCAATACAAAATCACTTTCACCTATTCTTGGGGCACGTTTTGTTGGAACGTCATGTCTTTCGGTCTTAAAAATGTTGGAGCAACATATCAACGAGCTATGACTACTATATTTCATGATATGATGCACAAAAACATGGAAGACTATGTAGATGACACCCTAGCAAAATCAGCAATAAGAGCTACTCATCTAGAGGATTTAGAAATGATTCTAGACTGAATGGAACAATTCAAGCTTAGAATGAATCCTAAAAAGTGTGCTTTTGGTGTAACTTCTGGTAAACTGTTGGGATACATCATTTCAACAAAAGAAATTGAGGTTAATCCCAAAAAGGTAGAGTCAATAATGAACATGCCACCTCCTTGTAGTATTAGTCAAGTTAGAACTCTGCAAGGAAAACTCCAATCTATTAGAATATTTATCTCCCAAATTGCAAATAAGGCACAACCTTTTACAATAACACTACACAAAGGAGTTACATTCAAACGGGATGAAGGGTGTGAGAAACATTTACAGTGAATCAAGGAATATCTAGCTAATCCACCCATACTGATTGCACCAATACCAGGAAAGCATCTTCTTCTCTACATTTCAGCTACCGACACATCCCTGGGAGCTTTGCTAGCACAACAGGATAAAATAAGAAAAGAAAGAGCCATATATTACATAAGAAGAACCATGGTGTCCTATGAGCATAATTATACATTTGTTGAAAAAGAATGTCTTGCTATAGTTTTTTCTTCTAAAAAACTAAGACACTACATGCTAGCACACTCTGTTAAGCTAATTGCTAAGATTAGTCCTCTCAAGTACCTATTAAGCAAAGAAAATTTCACTGGAAGGCTGGCTAAGTGGGTTATGATCCTGAGAAAATTTGACATAGAATACATTGATAGAAAAGCAATCAAAGGATAGGTTATTGTTGATCACCTAGTTGATGCTCCTTTGCAAGATACCCAACCAGTGCTAATCGAATTCCCTGATGAAGCCATTTTACATCTCACTAAGAATACCTAGAAAATTTTCTTTGACGGATCTTTTACATAGCAAGGAGTTGGTGCTGGAGTCCTTTTTATCAAACCACAAGGATACAAGATCCCAAAATCTTATAAAATGATGTTCCCTTGCACTAACAACATTTTGGAATATGAAGCTTTGGAAAATAGTTTAAAGATGGCCATCGAATGGAAAATCACTGAATTGCATATCTACGGTGACTAATAGCTGGTAATCAACCAAATAAATGACTAGTATCAAACAAAGGATGATAAAATTCTGCCATATAAAAGAATGATTGATGATCTCAAGAAATATTTTGTTTTTGTTACTTTTCAACAAATACCAAGAGAAGCAAACAGAGCAGCCGATGTTATGGCCACCTTGGCCTCCATGTTGAAACTAGAGGAACATCACTTTTTCTATGACTTCCTGGTAGAAGAACTCCTTTTTCCTGCCTATGATTCCTCATAATCCCAGGTCGTGTGCTCCCTAGTAGGTACCAATTTTTCCCACTATGCTCATACCTACTCTTACCTTCGTAATCAAACCTTGCCAAATGACCTCTCTTAAAATGAAAAGTGAAATCTTATAAGGAATGCATCACGTTACCTAATTATGGCTGACGACTTGTATAGAAGAGGTCTTGATGGTACTCTCCTTAGGTGTCTAGAACACGACGAGTCTAAGCACGCACCAGAGGAAGTTCACGAAGGTATTTGTGGATCTCATTCAAATGGCCTTTCATTGGCTAAGAAACTCCTACAGGCAAGATACTATTGGCACTCTATGGAAAAGGATGCCATACATTTTTCCAAAACATGCAAAAAGTGCCAAACTCACGGTAACCTGATTCATGCTCCTGCACGTGAGCTGTTACCTTTCATTACTCACTGGCCATTTTAGCAGTGGGCCTTTGATCTAATTTGGAAAATTTATCCCTCGTCCTCTGGTGGACATAAATTCATCATAATTGTCACCGAATACTTCACAAAGTGGGTTCAAGTAGTCCCTTTGACTAAAGCTACAAGCAAGAAAGCATCTATGTTCATTCTCAATTATATCATTTCCAGATATGGAATACCTTCATCCACTGTGACAGACAATGAGGGGAAATTAAAGAATAAGGACATGGATGAACTCTGTGACAAGTTTAAAATCACCCAACACTGTTCTTCTACTTACTACCCTCAAGGGAATGGATAGGCTGATGCCTCCAAAAAAAACATATTGAAGATCTTGCACAAAACATTGAATAAGATTGGGAAGGATTGGCACCTTCAGTCAATCTAGCCCTATGGGCTTACAGAACTAGTATCAGAACACCTACAGGTGCAACACCATTTTCTTTGGTATATGGCGTAGAATCTGTATTTCCCATTGAGGTAGAAATACCATCGCTCTGATTCAATTTGCATGGACTCATTACTGATGAAGATTATTGGATTGCTAGAATCCAGGAGCTAGAATTACTTGATGAACGCAGAAAAGAAGCATTCGACCATCTAAGGGTCTATCAAAAGAGAATGTCTCAAGGCTACAACAAGAAAGTGATACATAGAGAATTCCAGGTTGGAGATCTTGTGCTTAAAGAGAATCCAAAGAATCAACAACATCATGAAAAAAATAGAAAGTTTGAACCCAACTGGATGGGTCCCTTTGTGATCACCACGACATTTGGATTTGGGGCCTATCAACTGTCAACTCCAGAGGGGGATACTTTTACTGATCCCATCAATACTCTCCACCTGAAGAATTTCTACGCTTGAGCATTCTTGCTGGTCAGCAACATGTACATATATATGATCCTGAAAAAATATCAAAAATAAAAAAAGGTTAAAAAGATAAAAAAAACATTTGGAAAAACTCCTGAAAAAAATGACTACCTCGATGAAAACTTGGAAAATAGGCGCCTTGATGAGTCAATAAAAAAAAATGAAAAATACAAAAAATGAAAAAATCAAGAAAAATGTGCCTTGGTGAAAACCTAGAAATAGGTGCCCTGGTAGCAAAAATAGAATCTCTGCCAATTGGTGAAAATCTGGCAACATGCATTACTTGTAACTCAGTGCTCCATCTATCAACGCGTAGCTTGGCTCATCTCATCCGGGGATGAATTTCATGCTTTTTGAGTTATCACGTCATTCCAGTCCTCTTAGCACACCTCGCTTCACTAATTGAAGCCATCTTTAGGTCTTGTATCGACCTCCTGCTATTCAACATCATGTCAGTCAACCTATCAAGTCCTCACAATTGGTCTCCTTTTGTGGACAATTTTCCACTGACGCACTGGTGTTTTTTTCAACACCTTAATCAATAGTGTTTTTGAACACTCTATATTAGAAAAACATGTGTTTCTTAACACAACATCGGATAATATACGCTAAAAACACACAACAAAAAACAAGTTAAATAGACTGAATGATTGCTGAAAATTTTCTTGTATGACGTCTATTATCAATGATTTCCTATTTTTTCTTTTATTTTTGCTTGTTGGTGTAGTTCCAATGATCCTTATGTCAAGACAGCAGGGTGTATGTGATAAGAGCTTCCGCATTCAGGTGGATCAGCCACACATCCCTCAATCCTACTCTCTTGCACCATAAGGTGAGGTTGGTCATATCTCCTTGTCTATTATTCTACTTGTTTCAACAACAGCACACTCATGGTCATCCTGGCTTTGAATGCCTTGATACAAGTGTACTATTGTTATATAAACTAGAAACAGTGTTCAGGTCATCTCGGCTCTTGTGCCTAGATGCTTACATTGGTTTCTCACATCTATTTGATGAAGAGTTGTATTCATATCCTTATGGTTCCGCTAGTACCAGTAAGGATTGTATTGACTCTGGTGTCCCAAAAGTCCAAATGATGAAAATATAGTGACTAAGGAAATCCATGACTTGACTCGTGTCGTAGGTTGCATTTCTCCTAGGCTTTCATGATACCATCATAACACACTCCATCAGATAATCAATACGCGGAGCTTTTCCTTTAACTAGTTGCTTCCTCTAATCCTTTGCTGACACAATCAACTATATTTCATCTCCTTAAGGTTACCTATCTGTGCACAAATGGTCAATAACAAGAGCAAGAGCATGACATATATTTGATCTAAGCTACAGAAGGCATATAACATCAAAAGCACATAACATTGAAAGATTATACAAACAAGATATATGAAAAGCGACAAAGAATAGACAACATATTGAGCACCAAAGAAGATCATTGTATATATATATCAAAATATCTCGGTGCATACAAAAAGATGTGCTCTCATAAATATCAAGCAAAAATGTGCACCCTCGACGAAGATGAATCATATACAATCAAATGGATCTCAAAAACCAGAAGAGTATAAGACAAGAAAGGGGATGATCAAGTCTCGCTTCCTCCCTTGCCATCATTAGGAGGTGGGTGTGGAGGAGCATCTGCTCTAGGTGGAGGGATTGCTCCCTCAAATTGTGCCAGGTACTATGAATACAATGGCACTTGTTGTGTCATAGGAACTGTTGTACTATATGTCGCTACATAGTAGGCCTCCCTACTATTTTGATATGTCACCTGGCTCTGTAAAGTCTGAAATCTCTCATCATGACCTGTAATCACTCGATCTCATTGTGTGATCTGGGACTGCGCGATTGCTAGTTGTGTCTGAGAGGCTCGCAGTCGTGTCCTCAATGACCTAATCAAATCCTAAGGTGTCTGCGGCTCTCTCTAAACTCTCTCCTCCCTCTCAGGTCCCTCCTGCTTTGCAGTCTCTCATGCCTCTCGACACTGCCAGACCACTCTCACTACATCATCTAGCCCTAGATCAGGCTGCGCATATGATATCTCCTCCTCAACAACGTCTGTAGCTAGGACCTGTCCTCCGATGGATCCTAAGATGCCCATCTCCCCGCGATTTCTCTATCGCCCTGACCCTTGTGTCCTTCTCGTGCTAGGATCAACCTCTCCTCTTGCTCTAGGCTGAGTAGGAGTCCTCTATGGTGGCCTTTGAGGAGCCTATTGTAGTGCTCTCTGTGGAGAAATATGTGTGTTTTCTACGGGTGCCTGCTCTAGAGCATCCTCGTTGATCCTAGGCACTCTCTCTATCAGATTTGTAAATCTAGGAAAATAATACCTAGACAGTTGATATAAGTACTCCAGAGTAACTCCTGCATCCGCTACTCCCTCCACATACTCCCACGCTGGCCAGTTGAGTGCAACCAGCTCCTATGTGCACAATGCGAGAGATAACCTGCATAACGAATTTCAATACTCAGTCTATATTCTACAAAACTCCAAAGATATATACGTAGATAAAGAACATACAAAATAAGATATACCTGCGAGACCCAAAAAAATGCAAATCTCTCCATCACCAATGATGTCTTTCCCAACAGTGGGCATGAAACAAAGAACTCCCTTCGAACTATCCTCCACTCAGCTCAAACCTCTACCTGTAAGTAAGGCCACCATGTAACCAAGCTCAAATCATTAAGCTAGTGCTTCTAGTAATCTGTCTTTCCCAAAAAGGGCTATGTAATGAAGCCTGAATACCTGTAGACATAGGGTTGCCTTCCCTGTCATGTATCTAATGTGATAGGTCTGCAAACTAGGAGATGCTCCCATGCCCATACTTGTAGAATCACAACCCTTGCAGCCATGCCTCAGATCCCCCTATAGGTCACCTCGTACATCTCATGATACATTTGTTCCAGGAGGCATTGACCCCATCCAATTTTCTCAGGTTGTGAAATCAATCTCTCCAGTGCCTGGGCCTAACCGCACAAGAATCTCTGTTGTGACCGATCAGCCATGAGAAAGAAACTGATGAATCTAGCGAGAACACATTCTAAAGGCAACTACTCTCCACAACTCTCTAACAAAGTATCCCAAGTGATGGATCGATCTATAATCAACGAATCTCAAAAGACTCGAGCTAGTGCGCGAACACCAACTAAAGGTGTGGAATCGTACTCCACACACACTCCAACAAAAGGAACCTGAAGAATCTTGTAGATTTCCTCGGGTGTGATGGTCATCTCCCACATCAGAAAGTGAAATGTGTTGTCCTCACTGTGGAATCTCTCCACTAGCGTGGTCAACATCCCATGGTTCACCCGAATATCAGGCATCTGCAATAACTAGGAAAGACCACAAGCTCGGACATGTGCCCTCTAATCATCTGACAGACCATGGACCAACTTCATAGTGGCAGGATATGTAGATCTAAACTGTATATCAGGCAACTATACCTGCATGAAGACAAATATTGGAAACAACATCAGTATCGACATCAAATAAAATTGAAATCACTACAATGTAATCAGGAAAGCTCGTAAATAGGCTACTAAGAAAGACAAACACACAACTAGATGACAAAATTATGATAAAAATGTCTCTGTTCCCATACGATAAAAGGCAGAAAAGACCAAACTAACCCTAAGGTTCATACGACACGGGATTAAAGGCTAGACGATAAAACATTGTGAAACGACAATTAAAATAGTATGGTGCGACAAAAGGGGCAATCAAGAATGTTTTCGTGTGACAGGTGGGTCTGTCCCATGTGACAAAACTAATGTTGTCATACGACAAAGGATTTTTTTAGCAGATTGCCATACGAGCCCTTTCGTAGGACCGTACGACAAACCATGGATGGTTGAGAAAAATGTGCAAAAAGATGAAAATTTTGATGAAAACAGGAAAAATTTGCATACAAGGATGAAGTTTATTGATAAACCTTGGCTTCGTTGGGTTGGCAATGGCTTCCGGCATGGGATCTCTTTCAATCAGCAGAACATTTGGTGGTCCCCACTTTTTTCTCAACAAGGGTTTCCTCTAGCCAAAATCCAGGGGATGAGTGCTCTGTATTTCCACAAACGGGGCATTCAAATGCCCAAGGATTTGTTTTCCAGAGCCATCATGAGTCTCCGCTCTTGGGATGATCTCCGGGTTCAGTTCTGACTCACTCGTCTAGATCGTCATACTTTTGACTTTGTTGTCTTTGCTATTTCGCTGCATCTCCTGCACAAACTTGGCATTCAGTCAGTTAAACCTTGGTGGAAAGATTGGAAATGGTACCTTGATACGCCATTTACCAACTACAAACCCAAACTTGGGTACTCTTGGCTTGTGCCTCATTTTCCTATGATTGATTCTCTCAATCATCGTTGGCATCTTTCTTCTTCCCATAAGACTTGGAGCTGGCGTTTCTGCAATATTTGGGATGCTATCTTGAACCCAAAATTGCTCATTTTGCTTGGTGTCTTCTCTACCAGGGTTTACCCTTCGGAGCTTAGCTTCGACACTTAGGTGTGCCTGATCCTAAATGCCCCTTCTGTGGGCATTCTGAAACCATTATGCATATTTTTTGGTTCTATTGTCGGGCCCAAAACTATTGGAGATGGATTCATAGTTTTTTATTTTCCATTTCGGCTTGAGCCTTTCTCTTGGCATATGGCTCTCCTTGGTGACTCACCCAGAATGCCTTCCTAGTATACCTAGATTTGGCATGCTTTCTGGATGGAGATTTTGTTTTCCTTATGGAAATACTGTAATGTTGTTGTTTTTACTCACAGCTTTCTAGATATCAATGTTTCTCTTTATGCTAAGGCATGTTTATGTAATAATGTCATGATGCAGATTCAAGTACAAGCTGACAAGGTGGCCTTTGAGTTCGCCCACTTGCAGGAGCTGCTACAAAATTAGGGTAATGCCACATGTACTGTAGCTCAGGTGCCGCCATATTCTCTCTTTGTTGACCGTACGCCACCCCGGGGCCGACGTCATAGCGGGAGTGCCTCGGCCAGGTATTCTAGAAAGACGCACTCTTGGTGCCACCACTCTGCCTCTCCTCCTAATAGGAGGGCCTCGGCTACTGGTTGGCCTCCTTTGCTTGTCTCTACTGCTACTCAATCATCGGCCACTATTCCTGTGTGGGCTCCTGTCACTTCTGATAAAGTCCCCCACTTGGCTCTCGCAATCTCTCCCAGGCGGGAGGAAGGAGAACTGGAGAAAGAAAAGGAAACAGATGATGGGTGGTCACCTCCCGACAAGAACCCTGGGCCCAATGTTTGGGGCAGTCTGAATGATAAAGATCATCCTCCCTCTTCTGCTACTTCTCTCACAGCTTGAGGGCTTTTCTTATATGTTTTTTTTTATGAATAGTTATATGATTCCGGCATGATGTCATGTGACTCTTCGCAGGGTGATTTTTATCCCCGGGTCCTTTTTGTGAATATTGTACTTTGTTATATATATTAATAGTAAAGGCCTCTATTCATCAAAAAAATCATTTATTGACTACTTACAGGTGGTGCATAATCTCTGGGTCATCCATGTCTCTGCATACGCTTGAAACAATGATTTGACATTAGGACCACCATTCTCGCTCAGAGAAGCTTCTCAAAAACTCAAAAGGTGGATGGTGAAAATGATTTGAAAATGACCCCTTCGGGCCTTATATTGCAATTTTGACCTAATTTTCAAAGTGCTCCTATGGACGCAAAAATTGCAACCTTGGCTAATCGGCCTGCTATAAATCCATTTTTGGGACCGAAATTGAGCTCCAATGATGTTTTGACCCTCAAAAATGCAATTTTTTTTTTCAAAAATGTAGTTGATCGCTGACGCTTTCCTCATAGGATTTTGATTCGAGATTCCTCTTGATCAAATTTCTTGCGCATTCCCCTCTGAAATCTAAAAGTCAACCTTGGTCAAACTTGGTCAACCAAACCTCAAAAAAGCTTGCATCTCAAATATCTCAATGCTTTTCGATCTCTTAGGGCTTATGGCTCCCCTCCTTTCGATTTTGTTCCCGAGGGGGTAGTACCACTATATCAACAATTTGATTCACATCAACAAGTTCAATCACTAGGGGCATTAGACCTTGACTCAAATAAAAAACCAATCAAGTGATTCTCATCACTATGCATCAAATTTCAAATCTCTAGGGGCATATCAGATTCATCGTACCATATCAATATGAGAAATCCCTTCAATTTGGTAATTGGCTTCATCAGGATCCATATCAAGTCAATTATCTCATCAATCAACCGAATGGCAATCAGTCTCATCGCACCACATCAGGTTGATTCGTCATTCAAAACTTAATCTTAAATCGTGAAATCTACTTTGAGGACGGACATTATGTTTCATCGCTTCACATCAAGTTGAATGCTTGAACTCTTTTATTAGTCTTCGCTCAATCAAGCCCGGAGATGATATCTCAGATCTCTCTATCAGTCTTCACTCAATCAAGTCTGGAGCTGATATCTTCAAACTCTTCAATTGGTCTTCGTTCAATCAAGTTCAGAACCAATTTTGATCTGTGGGATAGTTTCATCGCTTCACATCAAGATATTTCCAGATTCAATCAAGCTTCAAATATTCTTTGACCCAATGTGTTCCTAGATCGATCGCACATTAGTCAAAGAGGGGCAAATATAATCACCTAAAAATGGTCTAGCAAACCCATAGCCCCCTTTTCTCAAATATTTGGTCTTAATAAATCCTAAATCTAAGACATTATCGCTAGACTCTAAATTATTGAGCATTTAACCAAACTTGCTTATATAATTTTAATCCTAACTTTTTGAATCAAATCATCAAACACCAAAGCCTAAACCCAAAAAGCATAAAACATTGGGATAAATAAAAAAAGTCCTAAGTTTAAAAAGTGAACCCATTCACACATGGGTGTGCACTCAAAAATTAAATAAAACAAATAAAAGGGAGAAAAATACCAATTTTGTCGTATTCTCCACAAAGTTGACCAATCAAAATCACTTTATCATCTCACATGGATTGAGAGGAATTGCATCTCCACCATCGATCAATCTCTTTTGCCTCTTAATCTCAACCACTCATTTCTTAGAATCTCCTATAAAAGGGATAGCTCCCTTTGCTCATGCATAACAAGAAGATTTGGAGTAGAGTTATAATGCTATTTTCATTCTAGAGCTCATTAGTGCATTCTTAGTTCTTTGCTTTCATAGTAGTTTCTTTCATTCTTGCATTGTTAGCTTCATTTGTTAGTTTAATGGCATTCTAGTTTCCTTTCATAGCTTAATTAATAGTCGATGCATTGTTCTTACTTTGGTAGCTTGCATTTGCATTCTAGTTTCCATATCATTCATAGCTTGATAGCTCATTGCATCTTTCATTTCTAAGTTTTGAGAGCAAAGTATGCAAGTCTATGCATCTTGCTCGTCTTCTTTGCATTGAATATTCCATTTTGGAGTAGCCAAGTCACTGATTTCTCTATGTCCAATCTGATGGACATCTATGAGAATCATACTCGCTTCAACTAGGAAGCAATAAGTCGATTTCTAGGATTTATGATAGTGCTTTA
Source organism: Thuja plicata (assembly GCA_018584345.1). NCBI lineage: Eukaryota > Viridiplantae > Streptophyta > Pinopsida > Cupressales > Cupressaceae > Thuja > Thuja plicata. The sequence continues at coordinate 471,735 of MU227846.1, forward strand.
AATCTTTTTTTTTCACTAACCCTTTGATGCAATGGTTTATTAAAGTGTTTGGTTGCAGATTTTGATCACACATTTTACCACACACTTATAAGAAGCACTTATGTATCTGTTTTTTTTCTTCAATATAATATAGGGAGCTACCCACTCTCATAAGACTTACCTTAAAATAGGGAAATAAATAGTAAATAGAGAATTATTGAGCTTATCATCACCCCTAGCCACACATGTTGTGTGTTCTCGAGCAATATGAAGGATTTCATTGTAATGAGTTTGAATCCCAATAGTTCAATAGATCCTTCATACTACTTCAAGGAAAATTTAAAAAGTGCAACACACATGAACATAATCCATAAATGAGTGGTCCTATATTTAAATAATAAATATAATTTTGGTTTTAAAGCATTGTTTCATACAAGAAAAATAACCACTAAAGAGTAACTTGAGCATTTGGAAACTTTATTAAAGAGAACAAAATTCTAGACAACTTGATGAGATTGCTTAGCTGAGCTTGGAAATTTTAATCATGCACAATAAACTACAAGGTGTAAATAAATCTAATGATAGATGATTATTTTATGAGATGTTTCTTTGTTTATTTTAGTTTAATGATTGGAAGAAAGCAATTCTTGAAAACCTCATGTACATAAGTCATTGCCAATAGTAACACTCTTTTACAATATTGAAAGCAAATTTCATCTAAATCCATCCCTAAATTTCACAATGTAAGAAAACACTTTTTAGCTAAATTACACAAGATGAAAGCAAAAATCAGCTAAATTTAGGTAAAATTTCATAATGTGTAAGCAAATTTCAAAGAACTTCACAAATTCGAACTAAATTTTATGATATATGAAAGCAACTTTTAGGTGAATTTCACAATAATGAATGGAAATGAAAGTAAAATTTTATAACATTAAAAGCATAACTTGGTTGTATGCTATAACTAATGAAATAGATTTTGGGCAATTACTAAATATAGATATCACATTGAAAGAAAAACTCGACCAACTTTCAATTACATTTAATAACATTGAAGACATTCCAACTAAATTTTAAAATGTTGAAGGTAAAATCAATGTAATTTCACATCATTGAATACCAAATTTAGTCAAAATTTGACAATATCAAAAAAAAAATTCAACCAAATATCTCAATATTTAAAGTAGAATCCAATTGAATTGCACAACACTTAATCAAATTTCTACCAAATTTCACAATGTTGACAACAAATCTTGGCAAGCTTCAAGAAAAATCCACCACAATTTCATAACATTATAATTGAACTTTAGCTAGATTTTATAGCATAAAAGGGAGAATTTTGTTTGAAGTTAACATTGAAAGAAAAACCAGTCTAAATCTCACAAATTGAAGCAAATGCTGTCTTGGTTTCATGCCTTTGAAAGCACAATTTAGTTAAAATTTACTAATTAAAGAAAATTATGGTTTGAAAGTACAATTTAGTTAAAATTTACCTCTTAAAGAAAATTTCACCATAATGCCACTAGTCAAGACCATCTTTCTACAATTTTTTTGCATCATCTTTATGTAAAATTGAAAATGTAATGCCTCAAATCCACCACCTAGTGACCCAATCATACACTTGCACTTGGCATATACAACCATACCTCCAACTAAATCAAGTTTAGACATAAATGTGCCAAATTGTAGCGAATTGAAAAAGGTCTTTTTTTATGGACATTACAAAATAAGTGATTAAGCAAACAAAAATACTTTTAAACAATTTTAAGGAGAAAAAGCAATGACCTTTCTTATTTTCATGCATTTATAATATTGATATACATCATTCTATTATTAAAAAAAATTAATTTTGATTTTTTTTAATTATAAGAATATTCTTTAAGGTGGATGTGTATAAAATTTATTTTCAAAAAGAATATCCTTATTCATTGAATTACACTTTACTATTTAATATTTAAAAAGAATTAAAAAAACAATAATCATTCTTATTTTCATATATTTATAATATTAATATATATCATTTCACAATATTTATTGTTTAAAAATATAAATTTAAAATCAAACCTAATTTTCTAATATTGATAAAATAATATAATATAATTCTTAAATATTGATTACAATTTAAAAATAAAAATTTAATTTAAAATAAATAAATAATTAAAACTCAGTATATATAAAAAGCACACGACCATCAATTTAAGTCATAAATTTTTATTGGCGGATATTTTCAATGTAATATAGTTCTCACTCTAATAAATATATTGAACAAACAGAGATTATGATAAACTAGAAAACATTAAAAATATTAAATCAAATTAGTAAAATAATATATTTATTTTAATAAATAAAATTGTAATAAATATATGCTTTATTTAAAAAGAGATCGATTTTCACGTGCCTATATTGAATTTATAAAGTTTATAATCAAATCTCCTTCATTTTAATATAGAGACAACTCCGGACTGATATCCTTGATATCTGTGCTAATTGAAATGGAAAAAAAACACAAACATTAACTACGCTAATTGACCTCGGAAACTCCGGATTCATACCAGTGAAATGATTTCTTTGTGTAGACCAACAGACAAGAAAGGAAAGAAATCTCTCAGAAATTGAATCCCATCGTAATATCCAGCACTAAAATTTCACAAAACAAGGACGATGAACCCAGAGCAGCCATGGCCAAACGATAACAATCTCTAATCTCCAAACATTTTAACCTTTCCAATAAGGAGGAATTCATGAGACAAATGTTGTTTATTCATAACCAATTTGTGGAAGAGGGTGGTTGGAATTTCATGGGACAAATGGTTATTCCAATCACTTTCTTCCACAAATTTATTATGAATATACAACATATCAGCTAACTCCCAAGATTAAAAGGCTAAAGAGAAAACCTAACTCCAGCAACTGTTCAGCTCCAGAGGCTCTGCTCCAGAACACACTACTTTACTAACACAGATGATTAGTCTCCTCCATCTTGTCAAGGAAGCCAAACTCAAGCAGATTGTCTTATCTTTTGACAAGGATAAACCCCCGGGTCTGGACGGTCTCTGCAATATTTCCAGACTTTGTGACATATCCTTAGAAAACGGCTGAAAGTGACATTTTGTAAAAAGCTGCGACTTTCTTCTTAATATAATTGTTATTTTATCAAAAAAGACATATCCAGTGCATATATTTGATAAAAAACCATTTGAGAGATGAAGGAAAAGGAAAACAAACTTAAAATATATGGACACTTGGGAGAAATGAAATAAGGGATTAAAATGGAAGAAAGTCTCATTCTTGCAAGCTGCTTTTAAGATCCACATTCTTTTTGATTATGAATGAAATATTATTTATGTTTGGAGGATAGAGATCCTTCCGTCTTTAAAGATGTCATCTTTGATAAGCATCTTATGATTATTATCCTTGGAGAAACTGAGTTTATGGTAATTATCTGTTTAACACTTGAATCTGAACTTAACAGAACCAGTGTCGAACTCCGGCAGCTTAATTCACTTAATTGGCTGCATATAAAGTCTTAATCTCTTCAATATCATCAAAGCTCCCAAGGAAGATAGGTGAACGTTGATGAATCTTGGTAGGTATTATGTCAAGTGCCTGCAGTAAATAATCCAAAATATAATGGCATATGTGAACAGTAATTGGATGGCAATCTGAACAGAAATTTGGGATTAGTAAGCCAGAAAACAGTAATATGAAAATGTACTATCTACATGTGCCTAGTAATACAATTGTCTTGCAATCCATACTCGTTCTTTCCCTGTGAAAGCTTGACCTCCAGCTTGCTCCATTATGAAAGACATTGGAAACACTTCATAAAGTGTACTGTACACAAGCAATCATAGAGTTGGATATAATTAGAGACCAAAATCTATTTATTATTTAATGAAACTTGACGTAAGGCTCTGGTTGGTTTTTTTTTAATTGTAATTAAATAAAAGCCAAAGAACTTCTATATGGTAACCTATATCTTGGCTTGCATCATACCGTAACTTTCCATCAGGACTTTTTTTATCTGCAGGATACATGAATATGCCGCCATATAAGAGTGTCCGATGAACGTCAGCTACCATGCTGTAGAAATGCAAGTTGTTATTAGAAAATTATAGCAGTGTGCAACATAAGCACCACAGTATGGTACATTAGAAACAAAAGTACAAAATTGCCTAATCAAAGATCAAACAATCAATGCTACTACCAAACAAGCTTGTATTTTCTGTATGATGGTGTCCTGATAAGATATGTTTAAGGCCTGTCTTTTTAAAGTTTGGTGATATGAAGAGAAGGCTGACGTCTCACCTTCCTTGGGGTTTGTGCACGGTTTGTGTGGCACGTTGTGTGGTCTTTGTTTTCTGTGGTGCCTTTCTTTCTTTATGGTTTTCTTTTGTTGCTGTGCCCTAGGTTTGCCTTCTTTTTTCTCTCTTAACCTTGTTTTGTGTTTGTTTCCTTTTGTGCAAATTTGGGCTTGGGTAGTTGTTTCCCTGCTCTCGGTTGCTCGTGTGATTCTGGGGCATGGAAGATAATCATGATCAGAACATTAAAGGGCAGGATGTTGAAGTTATTATGGCAGAAGCGGATAAGTTGGGGGAGAATAATTTTCATTATGTATCTTGCAATCAAACTTTGGACAAGGATAAATCAGAGCCAAGTGCTATTAAAGGGAAGCCTTCATACAAAGTTGTGGTTGCTGAAGTTTCTGTGCCGGTGTCTCCGCCTTCTGCTGGTTTTGATGGACACTTCTCCAGGCTACCTGTTGCCGGAGGGCTTGGAGGAGTGGGAAGGGCTGCAGCCAATGGAGGTGGACGGGCCGGAGGAGGAGATTTAGTCGCTGGAGACCCCGGAGGAGGATCAAATGGCAGGCCTTCTCTTGGTTTGAAGACTCTGTCTCTCTCTCCTAACGAAGACATGGTTAAGGCCATTAGGGCAGAACAAGCCTGATTGAAAAATATTGCAATAGTTTTTGTTTGTATGGACCGTGACTCTTTACCTTCTCGTAAATTTTTTGATGACTGGTTGGCTAATGTTTGGGGAAAGAAATTGGGTATACATGTCAATTTTTGTAGAATGTTGCAGAAGGGCATGTTCATTATTTTTTTTAAATCTCACAATATGCAAGAAAGAGTTTTAAAAAAAAGGATTTTGGAATGTGGGTCATTCTCTGTTTCAAGCATTTCCATGGTCGCCTAAGGGCAATGTTGAGCAGGTCATTGCAAGGTCCGCATCCAACTGGGTCAAAATTAAAAATCTCCAACCTGAATTTTGGCCTTTTATCTCCCATATTCTTAAGCCTTTAGGTAATGTTCTTCAGATTGAAGAATCCAGGGTTACTCTTCCACATCTAAACGCAAGAGTCCTTATTGCTCTTGCCCCTGAAGTTGAGGTTCCAAAAGTTATTTCTCTAAATTTTGATGAAGAACTTTTTTCATGGGAGTTGTCCCTACTGGGCAATCTCGGGGCTTGCTTCCATTACAAGCTCAATGGTCATAATAGAAAGGATTGATCGTCTTTGAAACACACCCAGTCTGCTAATTTTAATGTTTCTTCAGAGAATATCAATAATGGAATTAATGGTGGTTCTAAAAAGGATTATAATTCAAAGGGAAACGCTAAATCTGGTAATGATGTGGCTGTTAAGGAGGCCTCTAGAAAGGTTACACAGGATAATAGCTCTGCTGATACAAATGTTGTCTCTGTGGATAACACCTTTTCAACCCTAGTTAACCCCCTTTTCGTAGAAGAGTATCTTGTTCACCCCGCTACTCCCGTCACCACCCTCACATCTGCAACCCTCCCATCGTCCCTAAGCGGGGATAAACCAGTAGACCTCCCAAAGTTGAGTCCTGTGATAGGGCCCACCAGATTGAATGCCCAACAGATGGCCCTTGCTGTGATTAAAGAAAAGGCTACCAAGATTAATAATAACTTCTTGCAACTAGCGATGAAGACCCCCCCTCCTAAGACTATGTCAACTGATGAGAATGTCGAGGATACCAACCAATTCACTAAAGTGGTTATGCTAAGAAGAAAAGAAAGGCCATGGACAGAAACTCCCTGTCGAACAATAGTAAAACAAAGAGTATTGAGATGCCTGAGTGTATTAACAGATTATACAAGAACCAAAAACCTCCATCCAAATAATCCATGAAGATGTACATACATAGTTGGAATGTGAGGAATGGAAATGTCGGATAGAAAATATGCAGTTAGAAGATGGTGTAATAATTTGAAAGATAAAGACATTGTTTGCCTTCAAGAAATTAAAGTTGTGGGATTCCAAGCATATACAATGCTCAATTTTTTATGGGACAAAGCCATGGGTTTTCATTTTGATCATGTCAGAGGTAAAGGAGGAACTGCTATTCTTATTGGCCCTAATTGGGTTGATAACATTCTTGAACATGGTAGATCCCTGTGTCAAAGGGCTCTGTGGGTTACCTTCAACATAAATAATAGAATCTTTGGCATATGCAATGTTTATGTAGCTAATGATTACAAGAAAAGGGCTAGTTTGTGGGATTGGTGTATTTCTACCTTACCCAATGCTCATTGGCTTTTTTGGGAGATTTTAACATGGTGGAACATAGCAATGACAAACAAGGAGGATTGAAACATTGCTGGAAAGGTAATGAGTTCTTTTTTTGGCATAAATTTATAAGGAAATTCAACTTGAAAGATCCTCTGGCGTAGAAAAGAATGACATATTCTGATATATCGTTTACATGGTGTAATAATCAGAGTGGGCAACAAAGAGTATATTGTAGACTTGATAGATTCTATGGTGACTCCTTTTTTTCATTTCAATCACAAGATGGGCACTCTCCGGTTATTGTCAAGCCTGCATCCATATCTGACCACTCCCCCATTTTTGCCTCTGTGCTTTTGGAAACTGATTCTGCCTCCTTTGTGAGATCTAAGAAGAGTAGCCTCTTCAATCTGAAAGTTTCCCTTCTTGATGATGCAGACAATAAGGAGGCCATTAAGATGGCCACTTACCTTTCCAAATTTTGTAATCCCAATCTCCGACCTAGAGAACAGTGGAACTCCCTCACTAGTACTTGGTGACAGATATTTCAAATAATTGGAAAGAAGTACGCAATGGACAAGAAAAGAGAAGAAACTTTCCTTCAATCTAAATTGAATGATATTGAAAAAGAAATTCAATCTAGATGTGGTGATCCTAAACTAGAACAAGAATTGATTGAGGTTAACCAAAGATATAAGATTGAAGGTCAGAAAATTAGAGCTAGGATGAATTGGATTCATGAGGGGGATAAAGGCTCCAAATATTTCTTCAATATTGTTAGGGCTAAGAATAAAAGGGAATTGATAGAAGAGATTCAAGTTAACTCTGTAAATACCAACGACCTTGATGTAATTAAGTTCTATAGTGACCTTTTTTCATCTGAACATGGTTTGGGCAACCAAGAGGCATTAGAAAGATGTCACAAGCTTATCCCTAAAAAATTGCCTTCTAGGGAGGCTTTCATGTTGGAAAAGATATCACATTAGAGGAGATACATGCCGCTATTGGATCTCTTGCCAATGGTAAGTCCCATGGGCTTGATGGTCTTCCTGCAAAATTCTATAAGCAGAACATTGAGTGGATTGGATGTGAGCTGTTGGCACTCTGTGAGGATGTGTTTGAAAGAGGATCATTGGGGGAGATCATTAACAGAGGTGTCATTAAGTTACTTCCTAAAGCTGGAGACAAATCCCTTGTCAAAAATTGGAGGCCTATTACATTGTTGAATGTCTTACAAAATTATTGCCAAGGTGCTAGCTAGAAGAATTATAGATTTGTTAAGAAACTTCATTTCAGTCACTCAAATTGGATTTATTCGAGGGAGATATATCCTCGAGAATCTCATCACTAGCTGGGAGGCTATGCACTGGGCTAGGTTTGATGATTAGAATGCTGCTATGATACTGCTCCATTTTGAGAAAGCCTATGACAGAGTGGAGTGGCCCTTTATGCTGGAATTAATGGGAAATGTGCACTGAGAGGGGAGGGGTGAATCAGTACCTCTAAAACTTTTGTATCCTTTAATCAATTAACCTTTGTGTAATCAATTGTATATCCATTCATCTGATCTATATTATCTTGATGTGAGGTATATCAATTCATAAACTTAATATACATGTGAACATTCATAGAAACATTCATGAAAGTAATTGACACATAACACATGATATGATATCGCAGAAAACTCCTGTTAGGAAGTAAAAACTATGGTGGGGATGACATCCACAAAATCTTCACTATCTGCAGATTGAAAGGGGCCGGTTAAGGCTTATAATTTGATCACTCTCGATGATCTATCCGGTTAAGAGTATCTGTGGAGACCTGTTAAAGCCTACTCGATTAAGAGCTTTAGCAACACTGTTGAGTGTGCACTCGGTTAAGAGATTTGTAGTTGGACTGTTAAATCCACCTTCCTTGAAAGGATTTTTACACTTTGCTCCACTTGTTAGAATGATAGCAAATTACAATTTGACCTGGTAAATGCAATCTCCTATTGCTAATACAGATCCATTCAAGTTTACATGAATAAGATTATCACCTAATGTGATTGAGTAATACCTCTGATTCTCGGTAGCCTCTGTTCTTGGTTCTTGCTAACCAAATTCACCTTTTGCAGTTCTGGTTCTAGAAACTTTTAATCTGATCCATAGATGTGCTCGTAGGCTTCATTCATCCTCTCTTCTATATTCACACATGTATATTGAATGATTGCATCATCTATTTATAAGATGGATTGACATCATCAAGTTTCACGAAAAACAATGTTAATTCTAAGATCAAGTTTACAACTTTTACCTTGATCTCCTAGTATATGTGTTTTAAATCAGTTAGACTGATTAAAGCACTTACATTCATGTTTCTTGTCCCTAAAGAAATGGATTTAAAAACAAATCAAGATTCTATAAATAGAATAAGACTGCTTTATCTAACGTGGAAGTCAGATCCACTTTTTGCGGGCTGCAACTGACTCTCGGTTTCTGACGGTCGGTTATGCTCTGAAATTAGTTGACTGTCTTTCAGTTTTGTTCTCTCAGTTTGCTCTTTAACTGTCTCTTCGGTTTGCACTATGTCCTGCATGTCGGGTTCCTCTTTATCCTTTTGACTTTGCATTTTCGGTGATCTCTTGTATCTGATTTTCGGTTTGTTCTTTGTCCTATCTTTCGGTGTATGCTGACCGAAAGTGTTGTTTGCATACTAATGGAAAATTAATGTCATCAATCTCCCCTTTGACATTAGTATCAAAAACTGATATGTGCAAAATACTAACAAAATGTTACGTATGTACAACATATATAATCCTTAGTCATTTCATGACTCCCCCTATGTATATATCGGTGTATCTATACATATCATATCTTTCCCTCTGTACATATACATATCATTTGCCCATCTGAAAACATATCATTTTCCCCCTTTTTTGATATTAAGGGCAAAGGTCTGTACCTTATAGCTTATCAAAAATGTGGGAGTGTGTAGACTTCATGTCTTCCATCATTTTCTCCCATTGTTCCTTTAAGTTCTCTAGAGCCATGTGCTCGAGTGTGATCTTGGAATGCATATCATAGATGTTGTCTGCTACAGACATCTCGGGGGTTGTTATCAGTTGCCTTGCTGAACTGATGTGTTGTTGAAGTAGTGTTAGATTCGGTAGAAGTTGAGCTTGGAGCTCAGTGACTTCTTCCCTGAAGTGTGTCTCTGCTTCCCACAGTTCTACCTTAACCTCTTTATTTCAATGATCTTCTCATAATGCAACTTAATTGCATTGTCTTCATCCGTTAAGCTTTTTGCACTGTTAGCTAGATCTAAATCTAACTTTGTTATGTTTTCACTATTCTCTTTAGTGAACTTTTCCAGTGTGCTCAGTTGTTGAATCAAGGAAATAGCTTCAGTTATAATTGGATCTAATACAGTAATGAATTTTGAAAGCTTTACCTTGTTGACTGCCACTCCTTGGCTGATGTTCTCAATTAGTTTTTGCTGGTACTTCTGCTCAGCTCTCTCTTCAATTGCCTTCTCTGCATCAATGTTCTGAGTGGTAATTGCTTCGGTCTGAGTGGCTAGTTGATCAAGAATTGGCTTATTTTGATCAATATCAACATCGGGTACAATTTGGTGCAATATGTCCCTTGTTGTTTCCAGTACCATTGAGTCTCGGTGTTGTTTCCTCAACTTCTCCTGTAATGCCTTCCTTTGGCATATTTCACCGTATTCTTGTAATGCTTCATAATCAAGTGTAGTTGGGTCACATTTTGGTATCTCAATGATTTCATCCAAAGTGACTTCCAACTTATTCTTTTTGGATTTCTTCTTCTTTTGTGTTGCACTTGAATGCAGTGCCATTGCCAATTTCTCGGCTTTGTCCCTTGTGCTTGATGAAGTTACTTGTTGTGCTTCTTTTTGCTGCTTTGTATCGGTTTCAGCTTCTCGGTTGTCTGTAGACATCTCCACATTAACCTTCACATTGTCGGTATCAACTTTGTCGGTTTCCTCAAGAGTGCCATCTTTAGGTTTATCTCCTTCATCAGTGTCCTTATGCACTTCATCTGTATTTGCCTGTGCATCCTTCTCTGTTGTGTCTCCATCTGCTTGCTTTGTGTCTCCTCTTGTAACCTTATCAATATCGGTTACTGTGTGAGTGTCTCCGATGTCCTTCTAATCATCGGTGTTGTCTTTCTTTTCCTCTTCCCCTGCATCCTCAGGAGTATCTTTTTCAGGTGACTTGTCTTTTTGCTTGTAGAATATTGATAGCTTGTATCAATATTGGCATGTTGCCTGGTATATTCACCTGTGCAGTATCAATTCCAGTGTCTTGCTCATCGGTTGTGTCCCTTGTAACATTGACATCTTCATCTTTGTTTACTTCTTCTGTTGGATCATCGGTTATGTCAATGATAGTATTATCCACAATGTTGTCCTTTGTGGTGTCAGGCCATGTTTGATCTGCAACATCCATATTTTTGTTGCCGGTTGTGTCTTGTTCTTCCTTGTCTAACTCAACTGATGTATCATCTTCTACATCTTTGATTAATATTTGTTCTTGAGTTGCCTTATCAACATCTTTCTGTTGTAGGTCTTTCTCGGAGCTTTCTTCCTCAGTAGGTATGTTTAGAATTTTACACCATTTCTTATGGCTTTCTTGTTCAAGCTCTATAAGCTTCCCTTCAAGAAATTTGTAGGCTCTCAACTTCAGTGAGAATTCCTTTCTGTGATTCTCCATCATCTCATCTATTTCTTCCTTCTTGGATTCAGAAGGCATGAGAGTAACAAGTACTCTTTCTCTTATTTCCTTCTCATTCTTCAAAGCAAATGTCCATCTTGAGTATAGTCTGTCTAAGAACTCCCTTGGTACATTATTGCCTTCAAATTGAATCGGTGCATGTTTGAACTTGTACATCTTTGCTATGATGGCGTCTTCAACTTTGTTCTGATCTTCTGGATCTAGTTTCAACCATCTTCTAATCATAGAATCTGTAAAGATCCTGAATTTGCAATAGATTTGCATATGTCATCAATGCTTTCTGGAGCTTTAACCTTGACATTTTCTGCCTCTACAGCTTCATCTTGCTCGGTGTCTTCAATATCTTCTCGGGTTCTGATGAGCTTCCTTATTCTTTTGTTTGGCCCTCTTTTCGGTGTGGCCGCTTTCCTCTTGTATGTTCTTACTTTTCCTTTCTTCAAAGGTGAAGGACTTGAATCCTTAGATGTTTGACTTATTGTTCTAGAAGTAGTTGTTGTCCTTGGCTTCTTGGTTGGTGGAGGAGGTGGTGAATCTGACTCTGTGGCCTCGGAGTCATTCTTTTCTTCAGCTTCACCGACAGGTAGCTGTCCTTCAGTTTCTTCCTCCTTTTTAGCTTCTTCCTCCTGCTCGATTTCTTACTCTGTTGCCGACAGTATCTTCTTAAGGTTCTTGACCATTTTGTCCTTTTTCCTGACAATTTTCTTTACAACCAGGCCAGATTTTATTCTTGTTTTGGCCTCCTCATAAGTTCCAAACTTAGGTTGTTTCTTGTCTAGTAGTTCATTTAACAAGACATCGATTGCTTTAGATGCTAGATCTATATTTATCTCATATTCTAATGGTTGAAGCCATGTTGTCCTCGGTACAGCAGGTTTGATATAAGTGTGGTCTGTATCAACCATGAAACATAATTCATCTTTATACTTCTCAATGAGTTGCTCAAGGATCCTTACCCTCTTATGCATTCGGTCTTTGAATACATTAAAGTATTCATCCATGCTTGTCTCAAAATTATCTCCCAGTGATGCTATGTATTCACTGATTTGCATGGTGACCGGTTTTGTGCTATCCCATTTGACATCTCCTACCAATGGGAATGTCTCTTGAAAGCAGAAGAAAATGCACATTATGAGTGAGCCAAACTTACATGTGTTTGACTTTGCATTCCTTATAGTCTTCAGATTTTCTTCTAACTAGTTCAGTAGAAGTTCTGATAAGTCCAACTGAGTTCCCTTTTTCACAATCTTGTAGGCTGTGTCTACTGCACCGGATGCTATGTTGTTCATCCTGCTGGCTTGAAAGAATTTGTAGCCTAGGACACATGCACCGAATTTAATCTCATAATCAGTAATGGTGGATACCTTCAAACCTCTGCGTCCCATTTGGCTCCTGTGATCTTTTCAGTCTCGGCCTTGGGTGGGTGCTTTAATGCTTTTACCTTCTCGATTACGGGGTAACCGGTGACTACATGGATACCATCTCGGGTTATCATCTTTGGTTCATCCAGCCAAAGTTTGTTATTGTGAATTCAGCTCAGTACTAACCAAATCCACTTAGTTTTGAAGACCTTCGAGAATAACAGGGCATTAGTGAACCCTTTTACTTCTATATGTTTATGCTCATCTTTCAATGTTCCATCTTCATCACCTATTTATGCAATCTTGCAGTGTATAAATGCTTGAATGTCCTCAACGAGCAAAACCCTAGCTGGTATTCGCGAGAATGCTCCAGCATCGTCGAGTTGTGAGGCAACCTCAGGGTGAATCTTGTAATGTGGTTCCTCACATGCCGAATTCTTGATGAGCTTAAACTCATCCTTCTTGGTGTTCTTCGATTTCACCGTTCTTGAAGTCGTGGCCATTTTTCCAGATTTAGGACTTTCCGTGAAATAGAGTTGCCGGTTGTCATAGAACTTATTGTTTACACCTGCAATGATTTCTGATCTACTAGGAGTGCTCTGTGGTTGAGCTGATGTCACTCTGTGATCCTGTCATTGTTTGCACAAAAATTGCTCTCGTCGCTGTGCTCTGGTTGTGGTGAACAATGAGACCGACCAGTCACCTTTTTATAGCCGTTTGCCCTAAAAGGTGTCATTAATGCTTACCAACTCCTTGGTGTGTGAAGACAGAGTTCGTCGGTTAAGACTTCAACTTCCCTTCGGTGACAACATGACGTTTTGGGGCGGTCGTTCAACTCTTCGCTTTTACCGACGGGTTTTGGTGCTTGCAAAAAACTTGTTCACTTTGCTTGGCTACCAACGAGCCTCGATTTACACTAGCAACTTTTCTTTCTTATGTTAACCGACGCTTCTCAGTAAGTGTAGGCAATCTCAGTTTTGAGTGTATACCGATGGATTTCGGTATCTATGCTTGATAGCATAGTTATCACAGATTTTAACAAGTAATACCATGATGCATCTTTACTTATGCTAATTTGGCATTTTATCAACATATTATGAAACTGATGTAAAATAATAACTTGGGGTAATGCAGTTCCATACTTGTTCTACTTAGGTGGGGGTGGTGATGTCACCGGATCCATTGGATGGGGTGTCACTATTTGCATTGCTCGGTCCAGCTTCATCATTGTTTGAAGATCTTCTCCATATTTTGTCTCTTGCTCTCCAGATGTCTTCAATGGCGTTTCCATTAGAATATGTGTTGGTTTCTGTCATTCAGTCTCTACAGTCTTTCTTGATATGACCAACTTTATGACAATGTAAGCATGTCATTCCGGGGTTAGTCCAGCCTCTAGACTTTCTAGTCCACTGTCTCATACAGTTTGCAGCAATGTGACCAAATCTTCCACATGCTGTACAATTTGTCCAAGTGTTGTAATCCCATACATACTGGTTACCGACTCTCTTAGGTTGATAGGGAATTTCTCGACCTTTAGGCTTCCATGCTTGCCTTTTCTTTTTCCAGCATTCAAGAGTTGTGTGCCCATTCAATTTGCAAGTAAGACAGTATTTGTCCATGTAGGTTTCCTTCTTTGGTTGTTTCATCTCAGACTTACATTCATATGCTTTATGTCCTTTATTGTTACATTTATAACAAAATCCTATAAATGAAGATGTAGATTTAGGAATACCTTTCATTTTGCCTCTGCATACATTTGATGTATGGCCTTGCTTTCCATAGTGATTGCATGTAAGATTTCTTGGTCTTGAATTTTCATAGACATTTTTTTGGATCAATTTGATTTGATGATTCTCCATTCTCGGTAAAACCTAGACCGGTGTTGTTGTCGACTCTTCGTTTTCCTTCAAGAAAATCATCCATTATTTTATTGCTTTCTTCAGCTCTTTTGATAATTTCATTATGCTGCTGCTGAATTTTTATTTCATGTTTCAACTTTTCATTCTCATCCCTTAGCTCACCAATAGCTTCTATTATTTCAATGAGTTTAACATTTATTCTATTTGCCTCTTGGCTCATAAGAATAATCTGATTTGTAATCTCATGGTGATGCTCTATAAGTCTTTGTATTTTAGACTCTTTTTCTTGTAGCTTTTCTATAATCTTTTTTCTATCATCAATAGCTAGTGTTCTTTCTTGCTCAACTTGTCTAGCATTGTTCATGACATCAATCAACCTTACCATCTGTGTCTCTTGACCGATTTGCAGAGATTTAACTTGTCCAGCCAGATGTAGATTGATTTCAGTTAGGCTTGTGATGCTTTCTTCTGATGTATCTGATGCTTTGCTTGTAGTTGATCCTGAAGACTCAAAGAAATATGGTATCTCTTCCTCATGATAATTTGTCTCATTACAGCGAGATGCCATAATCTTTCTTTCATCTAACAGCTGTCTCATATTGATTCTAGCTTCTTTATACTATTCACAGAACATCTGTATTTCTAGCTTCTTATTTTCAATATTCTTGTCGAGTCTATACTTCTCCATTATATGATATTTTCTCTTAAGCCTTTAAGCTTTTCCAGAGAAGAGACTTGGCTCTGATACCAATTGTTGGAATTAATGGGAAGTGTGTACTCAGAGGGGAGGGGTGAATCAGTACCTCTAAAACTTTTGTATCCTTTAATCAATTAACCTTTGTGTAATCAATTGTATATCCATTCATCTGATCTATACTATCTTGATGTGAGTTATATCAATTCATAA
>MU227846.1:522619-535506 GCA_018584345.1 Thuja plicata
ATTTAAACAACAAAAACACTTGTAATCATAGCATCATGAATCATGATCATACCATCATATACCTCAAGTGCAAGTTCAACGTCAAAGATTTAAGAATCAAAACATTAAAATTAAATCATTACATCAGTTCAAGTATCATTGTTTTAAGTTCAACTAATGAATTAATAATTTATTGATATTCTTCTTCTTCATCATCATCTTCTATATGGAGCCTAATAAGACTCGAAGGTTAATTTTTCCCCCAAATTATTAAATGGGGGTTTATAAATTAAAAGCTCAACCGACTTTAATTATTTTATAAGGCATCGAGAGTTATTTTTCAGCTCCATAAGACATCAAATCATAAATGTATGTAAGATGAAAGACACAAAAAAAAGATTAAAAAAAAACAA
Source organism: Thuja plicata (assembly GCA_018584345.1). NCBI lineage: Eukaryota > Viridiplantae > Streptophyta > Pinopsida > Cupressales > Cupressaceae > Thuja > Thuja plicata. Next base: position 523,012 of record MU227846.1, read on the forward strand.
GTATTTTTAAAAAAATTTTGACTTGACAGTCGGTTCATACATGGCGATTCAGGCGATTTTTGGATGAATCACCTGAATCGAAAACCGCCGATCTGATTCACCGGCTCCAAAAAAATCGGGAGCGGTGAATCGAATCGCAATTCACGTGATTCACGCGATTCAGAGGCGATTCTCGTTACTCTGATCTATAACATATGCTTAAGTTTTAAAAATGAACTAACTATTAAGTTGTATTTATATATATTTCTATCGAAATTTGATTTCTAATGTGTTGCTTATTGAACTTTTTGTCTTAGGTATTATAATGGCAACTAATTTTAGCTCCATGAGCTGACACTGCTTCAAAACAGACCTGAACTCTCCCCTTTGTAAATATGTTGAAATGGTATGAAAAATTCTAGGTGATTGGAATTATGTTTGGATTTTTGGTGAATGTAAATTTTGTTGGAATTGGTTGCTGACGATGTTGTTGGCATTCATGTTTTGTCACTAATGTCAATATATGTTTCTATGGAGGCAGAACAGACTGGTTATTACTATTGCTTGATGACTGACAGAAGTGTACAGGTACTGTACGGTTGATTCAGAACGAGCGAAGATGGTTATGTGTACAAGGATATGTTGTGATCTTATTCCTAAGGTCGCGCGGCTTAATATTGTCTAACAGATGAGTTACAGATGTTTTATTGAAGACTGGGTACTCGGCTGTGACAGTGATCTTTGACAGAGTTAGTCTTTGTGTTTTGAGTATAACTTACGAGCAATGAGGATTCAGGTTATGCGAGCTTAAGGGATGGCAGAAGACATGCTAAGGAATGTTTGTTATAATTCATGGGTTTATGGACTCTTGGTGATGTCAGTTGTGGCGGGTGTTCTGGAGGAGACCTATTTGGGGCTGACTTCAGAGATGTAGTGTGAATTATGGATTGCGAGCGTGGATTACGGATCTTGGATTATATTTGATGTATTGTAATTGATGTTTACTTGTTATAGGTACCATGTGTATCTTAGCAAGGAGTTAGATAATTATTTGTATATTGGGAAAGCCTAATTGGCCGAGCTAATTAATTATTGTAATAGGGTATATATGAGAGAGCTTTTCCTTTTGAAAAGAGTAGGTATGAGATTGTGGAAGAGATAGTGAGGTGTGGAAGCTGCAAGCTTGTTTGTGTGAAGTCTGCTAGATTTAGAGAAGAGGTTGTGATTATGTTACTTTATTGGAACTGACTAAGCAAAGGCAATTGCTATCAGACAGTTTACTGGATTGTATATTTCCTATATACACTTGTATTTCGGACTGTAAGTCCTGAGGGTGGATTTAACCTTCTTTAAGCAGTGTACCTGGGTAGTGAGCCCACTATTACTCTTGACTCCTAACAGGGTATGTCCTCTAACAGGGACTATGTACTGTAATGCATTAATAAGCTCCTAACAGGGATACTATACTCTCAGTACATCATTTGTGGGTGCTAATTCCCACCGGGGTTTTACCTTTAACAGGGTTTCCTCGACAACAGAGGATTGTGTTATTGTGTTGGCATTTCATGTGCTATCATTTGGATTAAAGTTTTGTTTATAATGTTTAATGTTTAATAATCCGTCTCACAACTGATTCACCCCCCCCCCCTCTCAGTTGTGTTGGTGGATTGTTATTCCTAACAATTGGTATCAGAGCTACTAGCCCTTAGAGAGAAAGCTTAACGGCTTGAGGTAATCCTGAAGATGACATACTATAGGAAGGATAGTCCGAAGTTTGATCCTGAAAACTTTGACAGTTAGAAGAACAGGATGAGAACACATTTGCTATGCTTGGGAATCGACTACTGGATGATTACAAAGAAGAATGTAAGAATGAAGGTTTAGGATGAACTAGATAAGGCTACTGATGATGAAAAGAAGCTATTTGCATATAACATGGTCGCAAGGGAAGCACTGATTAGTGCGCTCTCTAAAGGTGAATTCACTAAGGTTAAAGATTTGGATTCTACACATGACATTTGGACAAGATTGGAAGCACTATATGGAGGCAAGTTTACTAAGAAGGCGAAGTTACAGAATTGGAAAACAAGGATGGAAAATATGAAAATGAAAGATGATGAAAATATTAGAGCATATGTACAGAGAGCTACTGAGGTTGTTATTGGGACCAGAAACTCTGGAGGCACATACAGTGAGGAAGAAGTGATTGCAAAAATTCTTAGATCTTTGACACCTGTTTACAAGACTAAAGTGCAAGATATAGAAGAGATCATACCTTTGAAAGGGAACTTTAATAGAGAGATGTTGATTGCAAAATTAGCTAGGCCGCGGAGCTGGGAGATTCATTACCTAAAGTTGAGACAGCATTCATGGCGGCTGTGCATAAAAATAGAAAAAAATTATAAGGATTTGCGATCACCAACAGTAGTGACTTGAGAGAAGAGCTTGGTGAATATGTTGATGAATGCGAACAGAATACAGGAAGAAGAAAGAAAGTTAGATGAAATTGTGGCCTTGATCGCTAGAAGAGAAAAGAGAGGTAAGGGTAAGTTTGAAGGAAAGTTACCTCTGAAATGTTTTTCATGCAATAAGATAGGTCATTTTGCATCTAGATGTCCTACAAGGGTTCTAAAGCATTAATCTAAGTTTTATAAACCTAAGTATTCAAAGGATAAGAAATGTTACTATGCTAGTGAAGGTGTTTCTGAAGACGATGCTATTGATTATGATGAGATTGGATTCATTGCTATTAAGAATGATAAACCTATTCATGAAGAAAGAGCCTTAGTGTCACATGTTGAAAAGAAATCTAAATGGGTCATAGACAGTGGTTGTTCACACCATTTAACTGGAGATAGAAATAAGTTTGTTAAACTGAATAAGTATGATGGTGGTGTTGTGAGATTTGTTGGCAATACTCCTAAGCTTATCATTGGAGTTGGATCTATTTCTTTGGATGGAAAGACCAATACTGACAATGTATTACTTGTTGATGGACTTAAGCATAATTTGTTGAGTGTTGGACAGCTAGTGGACAAAGGTTATCAATTGAAATTCATTGATGGGAAATGCTCTATCAGAAGTAAGTCAGGAGACTTGATCGCATCTGGTACTAAATCCAGAGGTAATGTATTTGAATTGAATACATCTGAGGCTTCTTGTTTTGTTGTGAAGGTAGATGACAGTTGGTTATCGCATAGAAGATTTTGTCATGTTAATTTTGATAATATTGTGAAGGAAAGTATGACTAATGCAATTAGAGACCTACCAAAGATTGTGAAACCATCTAACACCATGTGTAGAGAATGTGTAATGGGGAAGCAGACTAGAAGCAGTTTTAAAAGCAAATCTTATTCAGCGAAAAGGAATTTGGATCTAGTGCATATAGATCTGTGTGGTCCTACAAGAACAAGATCTTACTACGGTGAAAGGTATTTTTTACTTTTTGTTGATGACTTTTCTAGGATGATGTGGGTTACATATCTAAGAGAGAAATCAGAGTCATTTGACAAATTTAAGATATTCAAACCAAAAGTTGAGAATGAATTAGGCTTAAAGATAAAATCTTTGAGATCAGATAGAGGTGGTGAGTCTACTCCAGGTTTGTTCAATATCTACTACGAAGAGCATGGAATATACAGACAGACATCTACTCCTAGGACACCACAACAAAATGGGATAGCAGAGTGAAGAAACAAAACAATATTAGATGCTGCTAGAACTATGTTGCTTGAAGGAAATGTATCACATTTTCATTGGAGAGAATTTGTTGGTACTGTTGTGTATACTTAGAACATAATTCAGACCAGAGAAGGTACAAGTAAGACTCCTTATGAATTATGGTTTAATCATACTCCTGTGAAATATTTTAGAATATTTGGTAGTAAATGTTATATCAAAAGAGATGATGAGATAGGAAAGTTTGATGCTAGAAGTGATGAAGAGATCTTCCTTGGCTATTCCACTAAAAGCAAAGCTTATAAATGTTTCAATCTAAGATTGAGGAAGATGATTGAAAGTGCTAATGTGAGGCTAGATGAAAAGTTCCAGATTCAAGAGAGAATATATGACTGTAATTAGACTACAGAGATCAAGGAGGTTACTGCAGATCAAGAAGAACCTTTTGAGATTGATTGTGAGATCGAGGTATGTCAAGATGACTCAAATGATCCTACTGAAATTTCTAAGACTCCAAGGTATGTTAAGAAAAATCATTCTGGAGATCAAATTATTGAAGATGCAAATAGAGGAATGATGACAAGATCAAGATTAAGAAATGCAATTTGTTTGATTTCTCAAGTTGAACCAAAATCTACTGGTGAGGCATGTAGAGATAAATGTTGGACTAAAGCTATGCAGGAACAATTAGAACAGATAAAGAAGAATAACACTTGGGAACTGGTTCCTAGACCTAAAGATAAGAATGTTATAGGAACTAAGTGGGTTTTCATAAATAAGATGAATGAAGAGGGAATGGTTGTAATAAATAAGGCAAGACTGGTTTGTAAAGGCTACTCGCAACAAGAAGGCATAGACTTTGAAGAAACATTTGCTCCTGTTGCTAGGTCGGAAGCAGTAAGATTATTTCTTGCTTATGCTGCACACAAAGACTTCAAAGTACATCAAATGGATGTGAAATCTACATTTTTGAATGGAGATCTAGAAGAGGAAGTATATATTGAGCAGCCTGATGGATTTCCTTTGACAGAAGATGAGGACATGGTTTGCAAGTTGAAGAAAGCTTTGTATGGACTAAAACAAGCACCAAGAGCATGGTATGCAAGATTGGACAGGTATCTACTTCGTCTTGGCTTCAGAAAAGATAATGCAGACAACAATTTGTACTTAAGAACTAGTGAAGATGGAATTCTAATAGTAGAAGTTTTTGTTGATATCATTTTTGGAGAAAATGATGAAATGAGTAAAAAGTTCTCTAAAGAGATGGAAAATGAATTTGAGATGTCAATGATTGGTGAGATGAAATTTTTCCTTGGATTACAAATTAATCAGAACAAGAGTGGTATTTTTATTTCTCAAACAAAGTATATTAAAGAAATGTTGAAAAAGTTTGGAATGGAAGATTGTAAACATGTTGGAACTCCTATGGTTACTGGTCACAAGCTTACTAATACTGATGAAACTTAGAGTGTTTTTCAGACAAAGTACATATCTATGATTGGAGGCTTACAATATCTGACTCACTCTAGACCAGATATTTCTATTGCAGTTGGAATTGTGGCGAGATATCAAGCGGATCCTAAAGAGACACACCTTGCTGCTGTGAAAAGAATATTTAGATATCTAAAAGGAACACTAAATTATGGCTTATGGTATAAAAAATCTGATGATTTTGATTTACATGCTTATACTGATGTTGATTGGGCTGGAAATATTGATGATAGAAAAAGCACAAGTGGCGGTGCATTCTTTCTTGGGAAAAGATTGGTTTCTTGGATAAGTAAAAAGCATGATTGTATAGCTCAGTCTACTGCTGAATTTGAGTATGTTGTTGCTGCTATAAATTGCACACAGATTGTTTGGATGAAACAAATGCTCAAGGACATTGGGATAACTTTTGATGAGCCATTGGTTATCCATTGTGATAACACTAGCACAATTACCATGTCAAAGAATCCAATAATGCATTCAAAGAGTAAACATATTTCCATTAAGTATCATTTCTTGAGAGACAAGGTAGCAGAGAAGGAGATTAGATTGGAGTATATCAGCACAAAGGAACATATAACATATATATTTACAAAACCTTTGCCAAAGGATGTCTTTGAGTATCTCAGACGTATGCTCGGGGTGCAAACCCCTCCTTGCGAGAACTAAATTGATGCAGGAATGCATGAGTCCAGTGGCTTTTAGAGCTATATCATTTTCTAGACTTGATGCTTGGATCTACTCCTCGGGGGGAGTGATCGCAGAGGCAAGAAGAAGAGTTATGGCACCCTTTGCCATTGTTGTCAAAGGGGGAGATTCTGTGAGAAAATCCCTACTGCTTTAGGGAGAGCTGTGATGAGAATATTGAGAAGATTGTATTGAGAGAGTACTTTTGGGTTAATGGATTTTCCCATATGTTGCCATCAATGCCGAAGGGGGAGATTGTTTGAATTGGTTGCTGATGATATTGTTGCCATTCATGTTTTGTCCCTGATGTCAACATATGTTTCTATGGAGGCAGAACAGACTGGTTATTACTATTGCTTGATGACTGACAGAAGTGTACGGGTACTGTACGTTTGATTCAGAATGAGCGAAGATGGTTGTGTACAGGGATATGTTGTGATCTTATTCCTAAGGTCGCACGGCTTAAGATTGTCTAATAGACGAGTTACAGATGTTTTAGTGAAGACTGGGTTTTGGACTATGACAGTGATCTTTGACAGAGTTAGTCTCTGTGTTTTGAGTATAACTTACGAGTGATGAGGATTCAGGTTATGCAAGCTTAAGGAATGGCAGAAGACATGTTAACGAATGTTTGTTATAATTCTTGGGTTTCAGGACTCTTGATCATGTCAGCTGTGTCGGGTATTCTGGAGGAGACATATTTGGGGCCGACTTTAGAGATGTAGCGTGTATTATGGATTGTGAGCGTGGATTACGGATTTTGGATTATATTTAATGTATTGTAATTGATGTTTACTTGTTATAGGTACCGTGTGTATCTTAGCAAGGGGTTAAATAATTATTTGTATATTGGGAAAGCCTAATTGGCCAAACTAATTAATTATTGTAATAGGGTAGATATGAGAGAGCTTTTCCTTTTGAAAAGAGTATGTATGAGATTGTGGAAGAGACAACAAAGTGTGAAAGCTGCGAGCTTCTTTGTGTGAAGTTTATTGGATGTAGAGCAGAGTTTGTGATTATGTTACTTCATTAGAACTGACCAAGCAAAGACAGTTGCTATCAAACAGTTCACTGGATTGTATATTTTCTATATACACTTGTATTTCGGACTGTAAGTCCTGAGGGTGGATTTCACCTTCTTTAGGCAGTGTGCCTAGGCAGTGAGCCCATTGTTACTCTTGACTCCTAACAGGTTTTGTCCTCTAACAAGGACTATGTACTGTAATGCATCAATAAGCTCCTAACAGGGCTCAATCTTTTAAAAGGGATACTGTACTCTCAGTACATCATTTGTGGGTGTTAATTGCCACTGGGGTTTTACTTTTAATAGGGTTTCCTCAACAACAGAGGATTGTGTTATTGTGTTGGCATTTACTGTGTTATCATTTGGATTAAAGTTTTGTTTATAAAGTTTGACATTTAATAATCTGTCTCACAACTGATTCACCCCCCCTCTTAGTTGTATTGGTGGACTATTATTCCTAACAAAGTTAGATATTTGAGCTCATATATTTGAGTGAAAGGTTATTTTTGCAAGATCCCTGCACACAAGGCATCAAATTTTGTCCAAGCAAATATGGTAATGGCATTCCAGAAGCACAAGTCTTGGCATATATCAAAGAGAGAAAAAGAAGATAAAGCAACAACTGTAAATCAAATTATCCTTTATTAAAGAAAGATCTTGAGGGATGAAGCCCCCTCCATCGCCTTCTCATTTCCGACCTATAGAGAGTCATCCATTTATGTCCACACTTGACGAAAATTTGTGGGACCATTGGAAATAGCATAAGAAATAGCATTTCATAATGAGTTTGGAGAGATTGTTGATCAACGCATAGCTAGATGTGTCCATGCGAATGGATTGGCATTAAATGAACTAGCTCACCATATTGACAAGAAATGGTGAAAGCAATTAATGAGGCTCCAAATGGTTAAAAGGGCCCAACTTTTGAAAAGGTTCCTAGCACCTTATTGGAAAAAGATGTGAAATTTGTAGAGAACTTGAAGCCCATAAGGCATTCAAGGGTCAAAACACGGTGTCCATTGTTTCTGATTGATGGAAAGATGCCAAAACTCAACCATTGATCAAAGTCATTGTAGTGTCCCTTAAAAAAACGTTTTTAAAAAGTAGTGGATTGTGAAGGGGAGGTGAGGGCTGGTGCATTTATTACTAACATGTTTTGTCAAGCCATTAAGGAAGTGAGCCCTTCAAATGTTGTACAATAACAGACAATGCCAAAAATTGTAGAGCAACTGGGTTATTGGTTGAGGAGTGTTATTCACATATTTTCTTGGACACCTTGTCCTGTCCGCTCCCTCAACCTTACGCTACAAAAATTTGGCACCAAAATTGATTGGATCGAACAAGTGTATGATAAGGCCTATGTTTGTCACTACCCACCATATATCACAAGACATAATTAGAACATTCTTAAAATTGGAGTTGTTGAAGGTAAGCTAAATATTAATTATGCTTCATTTTACCTAACTTTCTAATTTTTATTAGATTTTAATTTTTGTAATTGTTTTTATTTTATTTTGATTTTCAAACACGTTGAGACCATAGTTTAGGACTTTGTTAGTTCTCTCCACACCTCACTAAACTCATGAGTCCTATCCCTAGTTGACGCAACTCATCAATAACTCACGCGGCTAGTTCAAAAGAGTTCTAGGGAGTACTCATCCAAGTCTCGCACTTAGGCTCTCTGAGTCCCAAACTGTAATGCCCCTTGCTCCACGATAGGCCATTATGGCACCTGATTAGGCTATCTCCCCATCCGAGTAGACTAATGGCTACTTCTGGAGGATGCCAGCTAGTCACAGGCTTCAATTGAGTGAATTTAGATATTTGGGCCCCTTTTTCCATAGTTGAGTCACTTTATTTTATAAAGTGAGATTATAAAGTCACTTTATGACTTTAAAAAGTAACTTAAGTGACTTAAGTGAGTGCACTTTATCCCACATTGCTTAGTTTCAATGTTTTCCCTAATATCGAGGTTATATAAGCAAAAAGCTCTCCTTGGGACTCTCCTTGGGAAAGGACCATGAATATTATAAACAAACAAAAGCAAATTTCTGGTTAAATTGTGATTGGTTTATTTTCTTGACATAGCCCCTTGGGGAAACATTGGGAAGTTGGACGTAGCCCCAGCATCTCATTAATGGTGGAATCATCCAGATTTCACAACAGAACTCAACAAGTAAATTAAAGAATCGAATGTTATTGCTTCAACATTCTTAGTATCAAACTCAGTAAACAAAGAAGATTGGTATCATTCCAAAGATTGAGAATATCAGTTCGGATATAGGTTCTGGATATTGAGGATTTGTCACATTAAATATCGAGGGATTTTTTATTTGTTGGTGATTGACATTAAGAAAACGAAGAACGATTGTTCAGCACGTTTAAGCACTCCATTTCACTCACTACGGATACCCAGTCGCAGTTGGAAGATACCAGACAGTGAGTTCTTGGTGTTGACATACACACCCAGCAATCGGTACCATTGTCCACGTCCACTGCTCAGGAAGGAGACCACAAGGTATCGTTTGTAGCCAATGGCTGAGGAACCAAGCAAACACCATGGGGAGAATAGTCTGCATTACGAGATTGAGCCAGGTGATACCAGCCTACTAGACGCCCCGAGTTGGGCGACACAAGGTTGCCTTACGGCCCGAGCTGGGTTACACCCGTCATGCACCACGGCTCAAACTAAACAACCCGAGGTGGGGGAGTAACCATCTGCACCACGGCCGAGCTAGGTGAGACTCATCCACACTCTGGTCTGAGCTTGGCGATACTTGATGCTGAGCGTTGATCATCCTAGATGCTGCATTAATCTTCAAATGCACTGAGATTACCGTCCGGGAAACTTTCGTGGAAAGGTGCAGGTCGTGCACAACAAACAACCACTTCATAGCACCAGGAATAAGAGACTTAGTATCTTGGTGACTATAGACGTCCAAAGATAGTTAAACGGCACCCAACAAGTCCATCAACGCCACCCTTCCTATTGATTCAGTCCATTCTAGGCCTTCGTTAATCAGGTGCATGAATTTAATTGGGATTCACTCTGGATATTGAATTTGGAAAAGCATTGTTGTAAAGTAATTACTATTTACGTAAATGCCTGCTTTTATTATTTGATGAATAATATCCAGCATTAGGGGCATAGTCAATTTGGTGTTATGCATTTTCCCTTTCTCTCATTGAGAAATTTGTATAAAGTGAAAGACACCTATATATCTTGCACAAAACTACAAGAGATCAATTTCTGGAAATCAAAGTTTCTTGCAGTCATTATTAGAATAGAATCAGTAGTAGCATTACAGGCATATGATTGTCTTTTATTCTAAAATTGTTATTACAAGCAAACTTTGTGGCACAAATTCTGAGAGAGTCAATTATAACTTTGGGGGAAAACCTAGTAAGGATCAATACAGGGGTATCAGAACCTTTGATCTTGCCATCCTAGTGGGTTCAATTTTCAGATTATCAGTTTGGTATAGAAGTAGCGATGTTGAGCAGGTATGCATAGCAGACACAGACCATACGGCTTTAGACATAACAGAGCTGAACAGGAACAACCAGAATCTTTAGTACAAGTTGACATAGAGAACAGTCATACCGAAGAAGACGAGGAAGTTATATTTGAAAGGTTACTCCAGGTACAAATATGGCTGAGGATATAGATAGAGAGGCCAGGGAAACATTGAGGGCCATATGAGATGGACAGGATCATATTGCTAATGTATTACAGCAGCTTACAAGGGTTATCTAGCAATTGACAGTAACCTCCAGGAGACCCCAGAGCCATCACAGTGGAGGCAGTGTAGCAGGATCACCTAGGGCAACTAGAGTCCCCACTCATACTTCAGATAGGCCCCTTATGCCAACTTTGCGAAGAAGAATGCAGGGGAAGAGGTAGCACCGCCTGAGGCAGCGGGCATTCTTCTAGAGAATGTGATGACCATGCATGATGAGTGGGATATGTTACCAGATAATGTCAAAGCTGATTTAACCTTTCCCCAGTACCTGGTTCAGAATAGAGAATTCAGCAGGACTCAACAGGATAGGAGACCCACCGGTCAAAATATGGATTTAAAACATGCAATGAATAAATTAACTCTCCCTACATTTGATGGCAGCGGTAAGACATCCACGAGAGCTTGGATTCACAAGCTAGACACCTTCCTGACCCTTAAACCCATGTCAGAAACGGAGGCTATTAAGTTTGTCACAATGCAGTTAGAGGGAGCAGCATATGACTGGTGGCATCATGGTCTTGTCACCCAGGATCATGGGCTGATTACTTCTTATGAGACTTTTCGCACGAAGCTGATTACCCGTTTTGGCAGGAAAGACATAGAGGTTTATTACAGGGAGTTAGCCCAGCTGAGATAGAGTGGATCTTTGGACCACTATATTGATGAGTTTCAGACGATTTCCATCATGGTTCCAGATATGTCTAAGAAGAGGAAAGTGATGTTTATTGAGGGCCTACAGGATAGATTCAGAGGTTTGGTTAGAGTTCTCAAGCCAAACACTTTGGATGACGCTATTAAATTAGCACATGACTTGGATTCACCTTCTTCAATATTCCAACCACCTAAGAAAACATTTAAGGGATCCTCTTCTTTCCAAAAGAACAAAAATCAAAATAAAAGTATGCCCCCTAGGTTGGATTTTGAGACCAGGAACGAGTTGAGAAGGAGGAAATTATGTTTCACATGTAGGGAGCCTTGGACTTCAAACCACAAGTGCCTTGGGAAAGGCAAGATACATTACATTGAGGTGGCTTCCGATGGTGCATGCGAACAGCATGAGGACAACGATGATGAGGACAGCGATGAGAGGCTCAAGAAGAGCAATCATCAGAAGAAAAGAAGAGGAAAGCCCCCCATGAGCAGCCCCCTGTTACTTTAGCATTCCTTTCAGGGATTCCCACATGTCACCCTTTCCGTTTGAAGGGAGTGGTTAGAGGACAGAGAATCATTTGCCTATTGGATACAGGTGCCACTCATAGTTTTATCAGCACAGGTATGGTCTCCAGGAGGAGATTACAGGTAGATGGCATTCCCGAGTTTGAGGTTAAGGTGGCCGGAGGAGACTTGTTGAGCTGTACAGGGAAGATCTCCGGACTCCCGATTCACTTTGGGGATTATCTTCTAGAGGTTGTTTACCCGCTGGGGTAACTTAGTTAATTACCGAACTCAACATACAAAGCATGATAGATATAAAGCAAATGACAAGTATTATATTCATTCAAAACGAGTGATTACAACATAGTCTGTACATGATGCTTTACCCGAAGGTAAGACAAGTATATAAAGGTCTGAAGGGACGCGACGGTTCACACCCGTGCGCAACTCCCTAGCCTCCGGACATAACTAATTCCTAACCGATACATCCATACATTACACCCGACAACATCATCCCCCCCAAAAAACAAGTCGTCTCCGACGACTACACAACAAAAATAACCAGAACCAAGTAATCACAACTGAGAAGAGGGCTGAGAGGGCGTCCCTGACGAGGTGGAAGATGCTAACTGAGCTCGCAACGCGTAGACCTGCTCCGTCCGAGCCCTCAAATCCCGCTCTGCAACCATGCGGTGCTCCAGGGCATTCTTCACCATCATGGCAGCCTCCAACAATTCTTTC